>PVKU01006805.1:0-97280 GCA_004027475.1 Anoura caudifer
ACCCCAATGTTCATAGCAGCACAATTTACAATAGCCAAGTGTTGGAAGCAACCTAGGTGCCCATCAATAAATGAATGGATCAAGAAACTATGGTACATTTACACAATGGAATTCTACGCAGCAGAAAGAAAGAAGGAGCTCCTACCCTTCGCAACAGCATGGATGGAACTGGAGAGCATTATGCTAAGCGAAATAAGCCGGGAGGTGAGAGACAAATACCATATGATCTCACCTTTAACAGGAACCTAATCAAAAAAACAAACAAACAAGCATAATATAACCAAAGACACTGAAATTGAGAACAAGAGAGGAGAGGGATAGGAATATCCAGGGGAAAGGGGAAGGGATTAGAGCAACAAGTATGAAAGACATATGGACAAAAGCTAGGGGGGGGGGTGGAAATGGAAGGGAGCTGGGGAGGGCTGGGGCGGAGGGACGTGATGGGAGTAGAAAACAGAAGACTGTATAAGAACAACAATTAAAATAAAATTTAATTTAAAATAAATAAATAAATAAATAAATAATTTATACAAAAGAAAAAAATAAAAAGCATTCAATCAAAAAAAAAAAAAAGAATCTTTTCCTTGTGGTAAGCAAGGCAAACCTAGTACAAGTTTGGGGACCGCTGAGTACAAGGGTAAGTCCATTTGGTAATAGTATATCATCGCTCCCCTCGGGCCTGTTCTGTAACCATATCAGTTAAGTTATAACCTCTCCTTTTTCATTTGTGATTGTGTTTATTTGGGTTCTCTCTCTCTCTCTCTCTCTCTCTCTCTCTGTCTCTCTCTTTCTTTGATGATTCTGCTTAAGGGCTGGTTGATTTCATTTATCTTTTCAAAGAACCAGCTCTTTGATTTATTGATCCTGAAAATTGTGCTTTTAGTCTCTATGTCATTTAATTCTGCTCTGATCTTGGCTATTTCCTTCCTTCTACTTACTCTGGGCTGTCATTCTTGTTGTTCCTCAAGTTCTTGTATGTAGGGCTAGGTCGTTTATTTGAAATGTTTCTATCTTTTTTTAGGTAGGCCTGTATTGCTATGAACTTCCCTCTCAGGACTGCCTTCGCTGTGTCCCATAAGTTTTGGGTTGTTGTGAGCTCATTTTCACTTGTTTCCAGAAACTTTTTGATTTCTTCTTTGATCTCATCTTGACCCATTCATTGTTTAATAGCATGCTATTCAACTTCCATTAATTTGAGTGTTTTTGAGTTTTTTCCTTGAGGTGGTTTCTACTTTCAGTCCCTTGTGGTCAGAAAATGCTTGATATGATTTCAATTCTCTTGAATTTGTTGAGGGTTGTTTTGTATCCTATCATGTGGTCTATCTTTGAAAATATTCCATGTGCATTTGAAAACTATGTATATTTAGCTTCTTTGAGATGAAGGCTCTACATATATCAGTTAATAACGCTGTCAATATTTTTCTTGAAGTCCTCCAAGAATTTATTATGTACTTGGGTGCTCCTATGTTGGGTATAATATATTCACAATGTTTATATTTTCTTGATGGAGTCGTCCCTTGAGTATTATGAAGTGACCTTCTGGATCTCTTTTTATGGCTCTTTTTTAGAAGTCTGTTTTGTCTGATATGAATATTGCTACCCCAGCTTTTTTTCCTGTCCATTTGCTTGGAAAATTTGTTTCCAGCCCTTCACTTTGAGTCTGTGTAGGTCTTTTGTCCTGAGGCGGGTCTCTTGTAGGCAGCATATATGTGGGTCATGCTTTCTTATCCATTCAGCTACTCTATATCTTTTGATTGGAGCATTTAATCCATTTACATTTAAGGTTATTATTGATAGGTACTTATTCACTGCCATTTTTGTACCTGTGTTCCTCTCTCTCTCCCTCTCCCTTTCTCTCTCTCTCTCTCTCTCTCTCTTCCTTCCTTCCTTTCCTTAAAGCAGTCCCTTTAGCATCTCTTGCCGAGCTGGTTTGGTGGAGGTGTATCCTTTTAGACTCCATTTGTCTGGGAAGCTACTTATTTGGCCTTCTATCTTGATTGAGAGACTTGCTAGGTAAAGTAGCCTTGGTTGCAGGCCTCTGGTTCTCATTACTTGGAATATTTCTTGCCATTCTCTCCTGGCTTCCATTGAGTAGTGTTTCCATTGAGAAGTCAGCTGCTAACCTTATCAGGGCTCCCTTGTATGTTACTCCCTGTTTCTACCTTGCTGCCTTTAAGATTCTCTCTGTGTCTTGGAATTTTGCCATTTTAATTATGATGTGTCTTGAAGTGGGCCTCTGGGTTCCTCTTGATTAGGACTCTCTGTGTTTCCTGGATTTGTCTGACTTTTTCTCTCATGAAATTAGGGAAGTTTTCCATTATTACTTTTTCAAATAGGTTTTCTATCCCTTGCTCTTCTTCTTCTCCTTCTGGTATCCCTATTATATGGATATGATTCCATTTCATATTGTCTTGCATTTCTCTTAATCCCTCTTCATTTTTTTTTTCTGAGCCTCTTTTCCTTTTCCTGCTCTTTCTGGGTGTTTTTTTCTACTTTGTCCTCCATCTCGCTGAGCTGATCTTCTGCTTCATCAGTTCTGCTTTTCATTCCTTCTACTGTGTTCTTCAGTTCAGAAATTGTATTCTTCATTTCCTCTTTGCCTTTGTTGATAGTTTCTATTTCCTTTTCATGTTGATATAGTTTGCAGTAAGTTCCTTGTAGCTTCTTTGTAGTTTCTGGTAGCTCTTGAGAGCTCCTGGAGGTTTCTGACAACCATTGCTTTGAACTCAGTATCTGATAGTTGAGTTGCCTTCATTTCATTTAGCATTCTTTCTGAGGCTTCCTCTTGTTCTTTCATTTGGGTATGTTTTGTTGTCTTCCTATTGTTTGTGAGAGTCTTCTTTTTAGCCTCTGCTTCCTAAATTGATCTGTTCTGACTCCCTGGGTTTATGGTGCAAACTTCCATGGTAGTATACCTGTGAAATTCAGTGGTACAATCTCCTTAATCTCCTGAGCTGTCTTGTCTTGGGCTGTCCTTTATGTTAGCTCTCTGTGTGTCTTTGAGTTTTGATTGCTGTTGGGTCTTTCTTTGTTCATTCCTTCCCTCCAGCTGGTTAACTGAGGGTCACTCCACCCACCAGGTCTTGTATTTTGTTGTGCAGGTGTGGACAGGTTGTGTTGAAGCTGATTCTTCTGTGTGTACAAGGTTTTGGGGCTTTTCTCTTCCTCTTGTTCAGTTGTTTATTGTGGGTAATTTCTCCACTTTTTAGTTGTATTTCCAGATCAGTTCTGGATTGAGGTTACTGTGGGTTCCACTCCCTCCTTCACCTTCTTCCATTGTTATCTGTTGGTGGTTCCTTTGTTGGTGGGTTTCCTCTTCCAGCATGTGTACTGATTGGTATTCACTGATCCCACCTTGCAAGTCCTCTGGAGTAGCAAAGTGAAATTTGTCTCACTGTCTCTGTTGTAGAGATGACCCCTGTTTGGATCTAACTCTGGTCTATTCTCTGATCCAGGTATTATTGTCTCACCTGTGAGAAAAGAAGGAAAAAGGGGGGGAGGGGAAGGAAGGAAGAAGAAATAAAAAAGATACAGGGAAGAAAAGGAAGAAGGAATTTTTTTAATATTAAAATTTAAAAAAAAATAAAAAAGAAGAAAGGAAGAGGGAATAAAAAGGGAAAGGAAGGAAGAAAGAATAAAAAAGAAAGAAGGATTGTGCTCAATCTCCAGCACAGCACCTGAGACAACTGGGGCACACAGTTCTGCTCAGCCACTCACTCTAGGCATATGCAGCTGAAATCATCCTCAGGGCATGCCAGCCACTGCTGTGGAGTTCCTTAAAAAGCAGCTGGCCACAGTTCCCAACAAGTGCACAGCTTGTCACACAAACTCACTTTCCAACCAGTCCAGAGACTATCCGAGTCCAGGTCTGACACAGCCCAACTGCTTCCTTCTCCAGGTGTAACCCTGGACTCCGATTTCTCTGGTGCTGGCATCCACAGTCCCAGCAGATGTGTACTGCATCTGTGTGTCTCCCACTTTGCCTCTATTCCCCCCAGCAACTTCCAGCATCCAGGCCCTCCTGGTGCCAGGCTGCCCTCACTGCTCTGGTAGGGCAGGGAGCTGGTGATCTAATTCTCCTCCCTATATCTTGGCAGGCACCAGGCTGAGGGCTGCAGCAGCCTTGGTCCCAGGGACCTTACTGTCTTAGCACAATCTCCTCATTGTCTGATTTTCAATATCATCTGCATTTTTTTGCCTCCAAACTTCATATAAGCTGGGATTCTGTTGACTGTTCACTCTGTTCCTCAGAAGATCAGCTAGGTGTTCTAGCTTGGCAAGGGAGAACTAGGCTTCACTCCCACCTACCTAGCTGCTGTCTTCTGTTCCTTATCAGGAATATTCTCCTTTTAATATCCAGTAATCATGGCATGGATCCTCAAAGAATTATATTGTAAGTAAGCATTTAAGCTCTGCAGTAAATATATTTTACAGAGGAATAAACAACATTGTTTACTGGCTTTTAAATTTTAAAAGACACACAGGAAGACAATTATGACTACAGAATAGAAAGTAAATTTTAACATCTTAATATAGGAGAGGGAAGAAATAAGGAAGGAAGGGAACCTGGAAAAAAAAACAAATGAACAAATAAATGTTTAAATAACATTTTCCTTCTGATTGATGGTACAAAGAATAGGTGTTTTTTTTATATATATTAAAAGAAATTTAATTTTTTAAATGTATAAATATTTAAACAAATATTTATTAAACATAATTACTGTTAATATTAAACATAATTGCTGTTAACAATTGAAGAATTGACCAGTTAGGGATAAATAGAATAACACTTAACTAAATTGGAAGAATGTAAGACTATATGTTGAAAGTGGTTTAAGTATATTAAGTCTTATCATAATAATAGAATGTTAACCAAAAATAGCTGAAATAAATGAGTAAATACTAATAAAGCACATCATTAGAAACAGAAATGTCATATTAGTTTTTTGTTTAATATGTGTAGCAACTTACCACAAATTTAGTGGCATGAAACAACACCTACTTATTCTCTTTTGTTCTGTAGGTCAAAAGTCTGACTGGCATATCAGGGTTCTGTGCTCAAGATTTCACAACAATCAAAGCTAGTGGAAGAATCTATTTCCAAGGTCATTCAGGTTGTTAGCAGTTATGTAATTGCAGAGGTGAAGCCTGACTTCCATGCTGGCTGTTTGCCAGAGGAGGCTCTCTGCACCTAGAGACCTCTTGTATTCTTTCTTACATGGTCATTTCCGTCTTCAAACAGGCTTAACACTTCGAGTCCATCTCACTCTAAGACTTTAACTTCTTCCATTTTCCCTTTCTGCTTTTGTCTTCACCATACTCTTTGTTATTAATCAGAGAGCGTTCTCTGATTTTAAATAGAGTTTGTATGATTAAATTAAGGCCCATTTTTAAAATTTTATTTTATTTTCAATATATTTTATTGATTATGCTGCTACAGTTGTCCCATTTTTTCCCTCTTCTTTATTCCCCTCCACCTTGTACCCCCACCATCAGTCCCCCGCCTTAGTCCATATCCATGGATCATACATGTAAGTTCTTTGGTTTCTCTATTTCCCATACTATTTTTAACCTCTCCCCATCTATTTTGTACTTACTATTTATACTTGTTCTTCCCTACACCTTTGCCCCCATTGTCCCTTTCCACTTCTCCACTGATAACCCTCGTATGATCTCTATTTATGAGAATCTGTTCCTGTTCTAGTTGTTTGCTTAGTTTGTTTTTGCTTTTGTTTTTTTAGGTTCAGTTCTTGATAGTTGTGAGTTTGCTGTCATTTTACTGTTCATATTTTTTGTCTTCTTTTTCTTAGATAAGTACCTTAAACATTTCATATAATAAGGGTTTGCTGATTATGAACTCCTTTAACTTGACCTTATCTGTGGAGCATTTTATCTGTCCTTCCATTCTAAATGATACCTTCACTGGGTAGAGTAATCTTGGATGTACATCCTTGCCTTTCATGACTTTGAATACTTTCCATCCCCTTTTTGCCTCCAAGGTTTCTTTTCAGGAATCAGGCTATAATCTTATGGGAACTCCTTTGTAGGTAACTGTCTCCTTTCTTCTTGCTGCTTTTAAGATTCTTTCCTTATCTTTAACCTTGGGCAATGTAATTATAATGTGCTTTGGTGTGTTCTTCCTTGGGTCCAATTTCTTTGGGTCTGTCTGAGCTTCCTCGACTTCCTGAAAGTCTATTTCCTTTGCCAGACTAGGGAAATTCTCCTTCATTATGTTTTCAAATAAGCTTTCAATTTCTTGCTCTTCCTCTTCTCCTCCTGGCACCCCTATGATTTGGATGTTGAAGCATTTAAAGTTGTCCTGGAGGTTCCTAAGCTTTTCATTTTCTGAATTCTTGTTTCTTCATTCTGTTCCAGTTAAATGTTTATTTCTTCCTTCTTCTCCAAACTGCTGGTTTGAGTCCCAGTTTCTTTTCCATTACTCTTGGTTCCCTGTACATTTTCCTTTATTTCACTTTTCATAGCCATCACTTTTTCCTCTATTTTGTGATCATACTCAGCCATTTCTGTGAGTATACTGATTACCAGTGTTTTGAACTCTACATCTGATAGGTTGGCTGTCTCTTCCTCACTTAGTTCTTTTTCTGGAGTTTTGATCTGTTCTTTCATTTGGGCCATCATACCTGTTACATTGTAAGGGGTGGAGTCTTAAGTATTCTCTAGGTTGGGGCAACCATGTCACTGTGTTGTGGCACTATATGTAGGAGAGGAGTCTGAGAGGGAACAATGCTGCCTGCTCAGCTCTCAACCCACATTCAGTCACTTCCCCCACTACCTATAAGCAAGTTGGGCCCTTCTGGTGCTGACTCCTAGGTTGCTGGTTTCATGTACTTTCTACAACTCCTTGGGTATCTCCAATGAACTTTCCTGTGAGTCTGGGAGTTTCTACTGCTGCCTCAACCCCCACAGGTGTTTTAGTCAGAGGTTTTTGAGTCTTTATTTCCTCACTCTGGAACCCTGGGTTGTGCAATCTGTCTTGCTCCCCAGTTGTTTCTCTCAGTTTATACGCACACAAATGTGGGACTGCCTGGTCCACCAGCTGCCTCACCTGATCTGCATGTCACTGCCTTGCACACCCTAGTCCTCCAGCCACCACCTTGCTGCAAGTCCTTTCCACCCTAGCTGCCTGTCTCCACCTCTCCTAGTGGTTCGGATGAATGTTTTTTCTTTAACTCCTTGGTTGTGGGACTTCTATACAGTTTGATTTTCTGGCAGTTTTGGTTATCTTTTGTTTTTACATTTGTTGTCCTTTTTTTGGCTATGCAAGGAGGCCAAGTGTATCTACCTACGCCTCCATCTTGGCTTGAAGTGGCCAAGGTCTATTTTTTTTCAGGTCTACTGTAGAATATCACATAACATAATTACAGGGAGAGATATTCCCTGAAATTTACATGTTCTAAGAATTTTTGGTTAAGGAATCTTGGTTACAGAATCCTAGAAATTCTGTTTACTACTGAATTCACTTCTAAAACTCTAAAGTGGCTAAAGATATATTTTTCATAGGCAGAATATGATTAAAGCTCAGATATTTCAAAATATGCCATGACTTTTATTTCTTATATTATAAATAGCAAAAAATTGTACTGGCCTTTGTGGCTCAGTTAGTTGGAGTATCATTCTGTAACTGAAAAGTTAAAGTTTGATTCCCAGTCAGTGCATATATGTAGGTTGTAGGTTCAATTCCTGGTCCTGGAGCGTACGAGAGGAACCAATTGATCTTTCTCTCTCACATCAATGTTTCTCTCTCTCTCCTGTCCTCTTTCTCTAAAAGCAATTTTTAAAAATGTCCTTGGGTGAGGATAAAATAAATAGTAAAAAATTAATTCAATGGTAAAATGAAGTATTTAATTATTTTTTCAATAAATTTTATATATATTTGGCAAAAATACATTTAGGTCTCCATTTTATGTCACAAAAAAATATAAGAATAAAAATATAGCCCTGGCTGGTGTAGCTCAGTGGATTGAGCATGGGCTGTGAACCAAAGGGTCACGGTTCGATTCCCAGTCAGGGCATATGCCTGGGTTGGGGGCCAGGTCCCCAGTGGGGGCCATGTGAGAGGCAACCACACATTGATGTTTCTCTCCCTCTCTTTCTCCTTCCCTTCCTCTCTCTCTAAAAATAAAGAAATAAAATATATTTTTAAAAAGAATAAAATAAATTAAATGAAGATAAAGCAATTATTTTTAAAGGATTTTTTAATCTTCACATAAGGACATGTTTATTGATTTTAGAGAAAGGAAGAAAGAGGGGTGTGAGAGAGAAATATTGATCAGTTGCCTCTCTGACTGGCAATTGAACCTGCAACCTAGGTATGTGCCCTGACTGGGGATTGAACTTGCAACCTTTGGTGCATGGGAGGACACTCCACCCAGCTGAGCCACCTGGCCAGGTGCAGTTATTTTTAATATGTAAGATAATTTAGGACATATTTTCCTTTTCAAAATCTTAGTCTTTTAAATAACCACCATAAATAAATTTAACTCATCCAAAGCTAACCCTTATAAAGCTCACAACTTAAAAAAATAATTAAAATACAGCATATCTTACAATAACAAAAATGAAAATATATATTAAAATTTGTATAGCTTATTGGAATAATAGGCCAACTACATTAATAGACAATTTATAGTGGGAAATAGAAGTAGCTTATGAAAATAAGTTAACCTTATTGTTAACAAAGAAATTAAGAACTACAAATAAAATGAAATATTGTTTTGCTCATCTGAGTACCAATTTAAAAATATGCACAATATACTATTTTAGGGAATTCTTTACTGTTCTCCCTGACTGGGTCTATTTCTCCTAATTTGTATTTTAACAGAATCTTAGATATTCACATTGCACCATTATTTAAGTAGCAACTTTATATTTATAAGGAATACCATAATTAATATGTCTTCCTAGTAGTTAATTCACAGGGCTTAGCATAATATCTGAACTATGGAAAATACTCACTCAATATACTCATATGTTTGAATGGATAAACTGTTTATGAGAATAATACATGCTTTTACATATGGGAAACATATGTACATACATACATACATATGGGATAATACATACTTTTGCCAGGAGAAAAATTTGCTTTAATCTTCTTTTAAAATAATTTGGAAATATTTGTTAAAATTATAATGAACAAACATTTAACAAACCTATTTCATTTCTTCAAAATGTATTCTTTACAAATGTTACCATACAAACACTAAGATGTAGAATTCCAAATGTAAATCACAATTTTACTTGTAATATTTAAATTTGGAAAAAATATAAGTGATATAAATGTTCATTAACAACACTTATTAAATAAATTATGGTATTTCCAAAATAATGATGTTTAAGTAGTTATAAATGTAATTATTTTGACATGGAAAGTTCTTCAAGACTCACTGCTAATTTTTAAACATAAATAAAAAACAAGAGAATAAAAAATATAGTCACATTTATATAAAAATCAATACAAAGGAAAGTATATCTTTTCTGTATATTTATAACAATAAATATGGCAAAAGGAAAAGTAATGTGTAGGTGAACCAGTCCAAAATGGCAGGATGATCACACACAATAGCCTCCTTCCCCATTCTCAACTCTCCAGAAGTAGAAGAAATACTTAATAATAAATGAGTTCCATGTCATACTAAAACATAAAATAATCATTTTCACTGGATGAAAAAATACTAGTAATTTCCAAAAGATAAGAAGCATACACCAAAATGCTGTAGAAGGATTGCACAGAAAAGTCTGCAGGAGAATATAAAACAGAAACATGAAGGTGGAATACTGACAACTGACAGAGTGTGTGGTGGAGTTAAACCATGTGTGTCAACCCCCTTCTGACGAATCACACATTGTGCAAATGAAATGACAGGCCCAACTCCATTCACAAGACATGTAAATAGGACATGTCAGGATGTGCTCTGGAGTCAGACAAGCACAGCACTAGTCTAGGTAGGAAGTTCCTATGCCCTGAGAACCTAGCACTGACCAGGCAGAATCTTGCACAGTCCCTGGAAATGGTTAGCACTCATAAAAAAATTATTATAAATTCAAAGTTGTTATGAATACTTAACTCCAGAAGTTTATTTGGAGAAACTGACAAGCAGACCCTAAAATGTACATGAAAATGTAATGAATCCAATATAGCCAAAAAAATTTATAAAACAGTAAGTTAGAAGACTTACTTCCTGATTTTAAAGTTAATTATAAAGATACTATAATCAGAAAGTGTGGTATTGATATAAAGATAAATATACAGATTAATAAAACAATACAGAATTCACTTTGTACTCAAACAAGTTATATGAATTAATTTTTGACAAATGTGCCAAAAAAATCCATTGGGAAAAGAATAATCTTTTCAACAAATGGCACTGGAACAATTGGATATCCATACCTAAAACCAACTCAAAATAAAGGATAGACTTAAATAAAGAGTCCAAAATTATAGTACTTCTAGAAAAAAATCTGTGATCTTTACTTAGGCAACTCAAATTTATACAAGAAAAATATAAATTTGACATTATAAAAAATAAAATGTATGGTATTAAAAAGATAAAGGAAAGATAACTGGGAAAATATTTCTAAATAATATATCTGAAAGACCTGTTTCCAGAATATGTTAAAAGGAACACTCTCAGATTCAATAATAATAAAGCAAGCAATCTGCTTTTAAAAATGATATCTGAAACCATGGATAGTACTGAATCTTATATATGCTGTTTTTTTGGGAGATATGCATACCTATGATAAAGTTTAATTTATAAACTAGACACAGTAAGCGATTAACAACAATAATATCCTTATAACAATATACTGTAATAAAAGTTATGTGAATGTGGCTTCCCATATCTCTGTCTCTCTCTCTCTGTCCCTCACACACACACACAGATACACATACACAATATCTGACACTGATCTGGTGACCAAGAAGGCTACTAATGAACTCAGGGGTGTGTAGCATATACAAGATGGACAAGCTGGACAAAGGGACGATTCATGTCCTAGGTGTGACAAAGAAGAATGATATGAAATTTCATAATGCTACTCAGAACAACACACAATTTAAAATGTATAAATTGTTTATTTCTGGAATTTTCCATTTAATATTTTTAGATCAAGTCTGACTATGGATAATTGAAGTCAAGTAAAGTAAAACCACAAGAGGGGGTTCGGGGGGATTACTCTAGTTGATACAAAGGTAAAAATAATGATTTAGTTATCGAGAGACAGGGCCAAAGAGTAAATTGTTCCATTATTTAAAACATTTTATGTTTTAAATATTTTCAAATATTCAGCATTTTATGAACTGATTTCTCACTCAGTTGTTCTCACTCTTTTTTAAAATCTTTGTGAACCTCATGAACTGAACACTGAAATATATTTCCCACCTTGAAAAGAGCCAGTCATCTCTCTTATGGAATTTTCACAAGTTATTTCATGAGTGATTCATCAAAATTCAATTTTGTTCAATATCCTTCTAAATTAATTCTGTCTAGAAATACTGTCACTGTAGTAAAGGATGACATTCAATAGCCATTTACAATCACCTTTACAGTAAGCTTTAAAAGCTTCTTAAAATATATTGTATGTCACTGAAGCTAAATAAACAATACCAGCTGGTGATAAGTATCAGGGCACTTAGTGCTGGAATTCATATAACCAGGTTTTTATTTTACTTCATCTTTTTTACACATTTTGCAATTGAACTTCGCACCACTGTTCAGTGCTCATTTTTCTACCACATTACTTTTAAACCATAATATTTATATTTTAAATATTAATAAATATACTAACATTTAATGATATTGTATGCTCATCAATAAAAGAGAGATTTCTTTGAAAGCTAAATGAAAACAGCTATTGATAATTAACCTTGGAATCTATGCATACTGTATTTTGATTTAGATTGGTTGTACTTACTAAAGATAGCAGTGTTAAATACAGAGCAGTCTTGTAAACTATCATAAATAACGTTTAAATAATAGAATTTTTAACTGAAAACAATCACTTAGTATAATAATATGGGCAATGTGAAGGATTATACCAACATGGGCATGTTATATACCTTTGTTTAAAAAAATCAGTATTTAACTGTACTCTCCTCCATGCCAACCATGATCTAAAATAACCCATAGTTATAAAAAGAAAAATCTGTATCAACATTAGGAACTGAAAAGGCTGATTTCAAAATGCCAGAAAATGTTTTATCAGAGGTGTTTAAGTTGGAAACAGAGAGAGAGGAAAAAAACGTATCAAACATAGAATTAAGTACTACAGCTAATTTGTAACTAACCTAGTAAAGAATTTTTTTTTACTTTGAAAGATTTTAAGTACAACATATAATTTTATTTGTGGCATTTTGAGAATACAGAAGAGGGTGGTATTCTGTGCAGACCTGTTACTAAACAAAAGTGGGATTTGGCTGCCCAGTGCCGAATACAGGTACAAAACAAAATATGGTGGGAAAGGAAAAAGGTACTTATTTAAGTGCTGTACAATTTGGGGGCACGGGGGACTCCCTGGCTCCAGGCCAATCTCACACAAACAAACCAGCCACCTCCCAGAACCAGAAATAGTGTCCAGAAATCAGAAAGTCCTCTCCATCCTTATCTGTCCTCTGGAGCCCAAGGCTGCTAAATGGACAGCTCTCCAGCTTCCGGAACCCTCACTGGAGTGCATGACATGAGGTCAGCACCACTATTGCCATGCCAAAGCTTCTTCCCACTCTGGAAACCCTGGGCTGCTGAGGACCACTGAAGCTGGCCGATGCAGGAGCTCTATCCATGGAGCATGCCACAGGCTGATGGTTCCTGTGGATCTGGGCAAGCAGTCTGGCTCAGGCATCTGTGCATTGAACTCAGAACAAGAGAAGGGGGACCTCCACTGCAGCAAGAAACTGCAGTGATGTTTCATGGGCTGTCACAGGGGCATGTATCCCAAAGCATGACAGGGCATATGGGACCAGCCTTAGCCTGAGCTGCCAGGTGAGTAAGGGGAAGCAAAAGGCCCAAGGCTCTGTGTCAGGGGGGTCCACCCAGAGGGTACCAACCACCCCCACCCCAGCCACTATGGATGAGAATAAGTCTATTAAGACATGATCTGCTTGGGGAGGAAAGGTGGCAGATCTCTCACAGGAGAAGGGCCAGGAATCTGTCCCTCAATAGGCTTTTATTGGGTTTAATTTGCATAGGAATACAGGGTGTATATGTAAGGCTCACTAATCATTGTCAGGCAGAAATGATTAAACAATAGATAATATTCAAAGAACTCTGAGAGCTTATTCTGAGTCAGGGTCAGATAATTAAAGGGTCATAAAACTTTGGGGAACAAACTCATTTCAGGCTTGGACCCTTATCATTTAAATTGAGGGTATTAGCAAAGTAGGTTTCATAGGATTTTATGCATTCTTTCTTAGTCCTGATGGCCCTAGGGAACCTACCCTTTCCAGAGCAGGGCCGCACCCACCTCCAGCACTGTTTCAGGTTTAAGACATTGTTTCAGGGAAAGTAAGGTAGCCAAGAGATTAGGAGACTTCTTTCAGACAGAATGAGGATTCAGGCTATGTCAAAGCTGAGGGGCAAGGGTCCATCACCCCCTTTTTCTGTAGCCCCCCAAGTCGTTCCCTGGGGGCTCATTTGTGATCATGCCTGTCTTAGGTCATCTTTCCTTTGAGGAATCTTATCTGTCATTGGCTAACTGCTCATTCATTTGGGGCCAAGCAGGGTGAAGTCTTAAGGGAGATAAGCTTTGTCTCTTAAGTGGCTTATGGTCCCAAGGTCTTTTTACTCAGTCTTAGTCATGGGGGGTTACAGCTTCTGAAACCAGGCAGGGAGGTTCAAAACAGCTCTTCCCTTCCTTGGTTTAAATCTCCAGGCTCAAAATTCTATTCACTCTCAAAACATCCAACTACACAGCCAGTCCCATAAGCTAGATTGCCTGGTTTGCACCTCCCATTGCCACCATGAGAACCTTTATGTACACGTGACTCTGTGATCTCTTTTTTTTTCCCTTTAATCAGAAATGAAAAGGGTGGTAGGAGGGCTTCCCTCTGTCAGTCTTTTTCGTTAGCTGCACACAACATATCTATCTGCGTCAGGGTGTCATGCACAATGCCAGCTCCATGGCTGGGGCAACTTTCTGATGTTACTGTGATGGTTCATTTACCCTTTAGCCCTGGGGTAGGGAAAATCTATCACAAGACATGCTGCAGCTTCAGTCCTGTGCTTTCAGCTTCCTGTGACTCTTCCCTTCTCCCCAGCAATCTCCCTGTGTCAGACCTACTGAATCAGACACTTTGCCCATAGAAACCAACAATCCATGGTTTATCAAGCCCTCTTGGGGATCTGGATGCAAGTTAAATTTGAGAAACACTGCATTAGACAACTGTTTTCACTGATATTGTAATAAATAAAAACTCATCATCTTAACTAAGGAGTTGTACTCTTCATTAAATAAAATCAAATAGAGTTCAGTAAAAACATATAGAAATGGAATCTAGAATGGTCCCCTATTATCCTTCAGTTCTAATGTAAGCAAAAATACATCAGTCTGGTGAGAAGGTGACTTTGTTCTGTATGCAAAAACACTGGAAGCAGCAGGACCAGTTGATATTAATCCACACTGGACTAGAGATGATGAAGATTTAAACTAGTGTAGTTGCAATGACAATGGGTTAAAGACAAAATGTTCTTAAAGTATGTATAGCACATATTTGGTAAGAATTTATAATTGAGTCCAAGAAATGAACATACAGAGTGACTAAAGAATGATTCCTCACTATCTCCTTGGATCATTGGATACCAGGACAAAGCACGGAGAACAGAGTGAGTGCTTAATAAATGTTGAGTTAAAGCCAATTTGTTGGGATAAAAATTGGAAAACTTTTGTGTATGTATCACTTCTGAAAGGCACACCTAGCCAATGATGACTATGACTGGACTCATGGCATTTCAGCCTTTGCACTACTATAAAATTGCTTTTTTAAATTCTTTATACTTTTTCATAATTATTTCTCCTTTTTCTAATCAAAGATGCTAAATGTCATTAGAATGGTGTGTATTACACTCATAGAGCCATGCAATATTCTCTAAATCAGAATTTTCAAAAAGTTTCTTTTGACAGACTCTTGAAAAATCACAAAGAATTATCACCATGTTATAATTAAGTGGTTGCAAAACTTTTTGTTGTTTTCCCATTAACTTTATTTGTCTTCATGTTATACTATACTTGTTTCTATGATTATGTAATGAATGCTAAAAATGCAGGAACAAATGATAAAACATAATCAAAAGTGATTATTTCTTCCATAATATTTATACAATTGCTGTAATATTGTGACTTATAAAAACATGTATTTGATTATTCAGGTGATCAAAATATATTTCTTATATGTATTTAGTCTTCATCCACAATTCATGGCTCACAGATCCTTGAACCCTTGGAATTTCTTAATGTCGACAGTGATAAAGGTATATTTTGTTATGTTAATAGGTGACTTTTGGTAAGTCTTCAGGTAGCCAAAAGACCATAACTGGTTTCCAGGAGACCCAACTAGGTGATTAGAGGGGCTGAAACTTTCAATCTCATCCCTGATCTCCTGGAAGGGGAGAATTGCTGGAATACAAATCAACTGTCAATGGCCAATACTTTAAGCAATTATGACTAAGTATTGAAACCCCCATAAAAATCCAAAAAGATGAAGATCAGAGGGATTTCATGCTGGTGAACATGTGAAAATGCATAGTGCATGGTGTGCCTGAGAGGTGCACCTGAGAAGGGAAAACTGCATTTCCCTTCCCATATACCTTGCCCTATGCACCTCTTCCATCTGGCTATTTCTGAGTTATATCCTTTTTACCATAAACCAGTTGTAATAGAATAAAATAATCAATCTGTCTGACTCCATATTGTTGAAGCCTGCCCAGCTCTCATAACATGTTTGTTAGCAAATTCTTAGTCCTGTACATAGGTGTGCTAATCATTAAAGAAATCTAACCTATAGCCTAGAAATTACTGAAATTACCTTCATGCTCAAAACTTATCTCCCCAAGAAGATAAAGAAGGTGTTTATAACAGTAATGATTATTTATCAAAAGATTTACAGAAACATTGTGACTGGGACAGCAACTGGAATTTGTTGACCAAAAGCAAAGGAGTTTTACCATCTCATCAGACCCTTGCTGGTGTCCAGATGTTTGTGGTTATCAAACACCTCCTGACCTCAAACCCTTCCAATTTCCCCCTTCCTCTGACATAAAAGAAGTCTAAATTCTGTACACCAAAACAGTACCTTTTTGCCAATCTGGCAAAATGTATTTCACACTGGATGGCTATTGTTGTTTTGGCTGTTGTCATTTTTATTATATGACAATCTAAGAGAAAAAGAGATCAGTGTCCCTGACAAAATAGTCAGGTATTTCATGTTTTATAAATTCTTGTGGCATACCAGTTGAAAATTGCTCTTCTAGAGCCATTTGACATTAATGTATACTTTTACCTCCCTGCCCACTAATTTTGAAATCCAACATTTTCTTCTTTGAGCTATTACATTGTTAAAATTCTGTTGTATGATATATCCTAAGCCCAGAATGAAGTTTTTCTCCCTTTATTTATTGAGCAAAATAAGTTAAATTCTGTTGTAGTGTACATGCTCTATACCATCTCATGATATTTCTTTGATCACTTTTTATCATTTCAACATATTTTCCCCAAGTTCAGGAACTCTGTTTTGAGTTCTTTGGGAGTTTTCTGATGTAGTTAAGTCTATGTATATGGACATATTGAAGTGAAGAGAAAAAAACACCAGTGAATGAACAGAACAAATAATTTTCTGCCTTCATCTATACCATGTGGTAAATAGAAAATAAGCAAATTAATATATTTATATTTCAAAATGTCAGTTGATGATAAGTACAATAAAGAAAGATAAAAGAGCAGGAAAATAATACTAAAGGGTGTTATTTTACGTAACAATTAGGAGTATTTCTTTCTGAGGAGGTGACCTTTAAACCAATACAACAACAACAACAACATCAAAAGATTAGGTAAAGAATATTCTAGGCAGAGGCATTCAAAAATGCAACTGCTCTGAAATGGACCATATTTAGCATGTTGAGAAATAGTATGTATGATGGCATCATTGCAGCTGAATGAATAAGTAGAAGAAAGATTAAAAGATGAAATACTCACGGAATCAGATTATATGAGATCCTGAGAGCCACTCTACAGATTCCGTTTTATGTTAAATATGATGAGAATCCATTCAAAAGTAACTCTCATAAATGATGGAAATCATATTCTTTAATGAATTAAACACTAAAATGGTTTGAAAACAAAAATGGAAAAACATGAAGTAGCAGAAATTGTGAGGATTACCTAAAAAGCAAGGTGGTAGAGAATTACACCAAAATGCATGTGCAGTAGACTGTTGCAAAATATGGGAGCAAAAACAAAGTTGCTTCATACCAAGAAACTATAAATAAGGAGAAGAATGAGCTCAGGAACAACCAATAGCTATTAATTAGGGTACTACAGCCCAAGGAGTCAAGTGAGAATGTCACTGCTAATGTCTCCTTATCATCTTTCCAGCCATGGAACATAATTCAACTTTTTTTTTTTTTTAGAGCTTGTATAATGCTGGTACTCAAATTGTGCCAGGACAATTGGGAACGAGAAATTGTGGACCTCCCTGGCAAGGTGGATCAGACAGTTGGAGCATTGTCCTATACACCAATAGGCTGCATGTTTGATTTCTGGTCAGGCCAATACCTAGATTGTTGGTTTGATCCCCAGTTGGATCATGTACAGGAAGCAACTGATCAATCTTTCTGTCTCATATTGATGTTTCTCTAAAAAAAAAATCAATTAAAAAGCAAATTATGGACCAATTTTACCCATGAGCAAAAATGCAAAAACAAAACAAAACAAAACAAAAAAACAGATTAAATTCAGAGATATAATAAAAGATACATTTGTAACAATTTAAAGTTTATTTATGAGAATAAGAATTACTCAACAAGAGAATATTAATATCCCTCAACAAATTTGAGAATTAAATGTAAAATGCATATAATTATTTAATTAGATCCTGAAAAATCATTTCAAAATTTAACACAAATTCATATTTAAAATAATTTAAAACTCCAACATGAGAGTGAGAGTGAAATTCTTTATCTTCATTGAAAAAAATGTTTACATGACACATATATACGTATGTATGAAAGCCTCAGCAAGCATACTCTACTTTGAAATTTAAATGCCTTCTCCATAAAATCATAAAATGGGACCAGAATACCCAGCATAGTGTTACTATTTCATTCAGGTATGTATTGAATGTTGAATACAAACAACACAATGAAAAAGTGATGGCTGTAGACAAGAGAAACACAAAAGTAAAACTCTTATTTTTAGATGATACTGTTATAACTGAAACCAAGGTTTGGCTGCTTGTTGCTATGAAAGACAGACTTATGAGATTGGTGCTGGTGAAGAAGAAAATATGTTTATTCAGGAGTCAACAAACTTGAGAAGATGCCAGGCTCACGTCTTCAAAACCATCTTAGTATCTTGTCATGGTTAGTTTATACAGGGGAACTGTGGGAAGACGGGAACTAAGGAATTTCTGGCAACATACAGTTTCTAGTTCTGCTCTCACGTGTTCTCAATGTTATCTCCTGCGCGGGTCACCACATAGTTTCATTGCTCCATCTGCAGTTTTACTGCTGATACCTGAGAACAGGACATGCAGGCAGCATTTCTTCTGGTTCTGATACAAGTTGCTGACACTTGCCCAGTTCTTGTAGTTAGGGTTGTTCCTTGATTAAGCAGGAGCTGCAGCTGCTGATGTCTATAAAAACACTTACAAGGAAATTTTTAATACATAATTTTTTTATAAGTTTGTTACTACAATCTATTCTACAATTACCACTGGATTAGTATACAATGTTTATTTTAATCACTGTTACAATGATCTGTATCTGGCATCTTCCTAGAAAATATAGGTAAATAATTTACAAAGTATTAAAAGTAGCATGAAAGATAAACAAGCTGCCAGATACAATTAAGCATAAAATAATTTATATTTATACATTTAGAAAATGGAAGGAAAAAAGATTCTGTTAACAAAGGAAAGAGGGAGGGAGGGAGGAAAAAAGGAAGGAGGGAGGGAGAAGGAGGTTAGAAATAAAGGAAGGGAGGAAACAAGGAAGAAAAAGGAAAGAAGGGCAGGAATGTAGAAAAAAAACACCTACAAAGTATCAAGCAAATATGTGTACAAAAGTAGTGGAGAATATTTTAGAATTCTAAATTACATAAAAGAAGATGCAAAAATTGAAAAGTAAAACTGAATGTGAGAATAGAATGACTTAACATGATAAAAACATCAAAATTTCTGGAAAGTAGTCTACAAATTCAACAAAAGTCAAACCCTCAAAAATTTTTTGTTATAAATTAACAATATGATTCTGAAAGTTACCTGAATTATAAATTGTGGAAACTAAGAGATAATTTTTCAATAGATGAAAGATTGGCCACCAACAAGGAGCTTGGAGAAAATCATTCCCAGCGGTGGAGTGTCAGGATATGTGACAGCAGACAGGCAGTGTCTGGCGCAGTCGTGTACCCTCTTAATAAAATATTCCTTTGCGTTTGTACTGAAATTGCTTCATTCACAAAGATAAAATATGTGAAGTAGGGAGAATTAAATGTGATTTCTAACCAGACTCTCTTATACAGTGTTTCAAGATCCTCAGTGTTGTGTTTGTGCTGCTTATTAAAACAACCTTTTTTTTAGAGATTCTTTCCCAAACCTAATTTAGCTTCCCAAGGACTAAATATAGAAGTTAAATATTTTCTTTTATTTTTACAAGCTTATATTAGCCCAACACTCTCTTTTGAAGCATGGTCTCAAATTTGTAATTTCTAAATTGATATATTAACATTTATGAATGAATCACAGTTTGCTGTTAAGCCAAAGAGTTAATTAGCTAACATTTTAAATAACTGTGATACTCCAACATAAACTTCTTATGAAACTGTTCTGCAGTCTATTGGCATGCATGCTATGAAATACAAATATCTGATGAAAATCTGATGCCACATATTATTCATCACCACCACTACAACATCTGAAACACGATATTTTAAAAGTACTTTTTCTGTCTGTGTCCATTTAAAGTTTACTCTCTAATTTTAAAAATCTATTGTTTAGAATTCTATGTGAATGAACAAGTTATGGTTTTTTAAATAAAATAATACAAAGTATATTTTACATGATCATTATATATCACATTTACTATAGGTCTATAATAAATAAAAACTCAAAACTAACAGAAGTCTTGTATCAGGGAATTGCTTGTTCTAGAAAAGTAGCTCTCTGTAAGGACAGCAAGTTTTCTGGTGTTATAACCTACTCAGCACTCACCTCCTGCTTACCAGCCTAGCTCAACTATAGCCTTAAAAATAAGAGCCCCTATTCCTAGTATCAGTACTAAAGGGGCTAGAATTACCTAATCTGCAAAGAATTGTAATTAATTTTCTTGATCTGTCTGGTGGATCCTTGGAAGACTGGACCAAAAACTTGCCTTTATTTCTACTAATACAAAATCCACCCAGTGCTAGAACTACTACCTGAGAGGTGTTTGTCAAAAGTAATTAAAATGAAGTGGTCCTCCAAAGGTTTAGGTAGTCCTCTTCCTACAATATATGGTTGCCCAAATAAGTGGCCCTGGGTTCTAATTATCCATTGTCTATGTTGGTCTTCTTTAAAAATTGTACAGATTAAGTAATACCTTCATTGGCTGCCCATATATTATATTTCTGGATACCAACCCATAACTTTCTATGATTTGAAATTCTCTGGCTGCTTGTTACTCATTTAAATAATTATGTTTATTTTACTTCTGATGATTAAGTACTAAAACTGTTATTTGTGGTTCTAGAATTCCCATCACTATGAGAGATCTCAGTTCTTTCACAGCGTTACTTATCTTCAGCATTAGTACGTGAAGGACAACTACCTAGCGGTGAGCTTCTCAGTAATGACAGTGCCTTCTCATCAGCATTTCTAGTTGCTTAGTGCTGTTGGAACATACATACTTGGGATGTGGGTTTTAAAGCCTTCCAACATTGCCACTTTTATGAGCCTTTTTATTACTTCCTTCACCATCTACCATGGAGATTCTAACTTTTCTATGTCATTTAGTATGGGTTAGCATGTTTCCAAACTATCAAGAGTCATTCTAGTAGCTGGATCTAGTCTTCCTGGATCCTTGGCAGGTCATTTATTCCTATGTCCTGGAGTAGGGTTTTGTACCAATAAACTCGTTATCCAGCTCTATGCCCTTCTCCATGATTCAGCACCCTCAGTGTCATTCACGCTAGTATACGGTGACTTGGCTCTGCAGTTGCCTTGATGTGCAAGTCCTTTTCATCATAAGCTGAATCCTAACTTTCCCTCCATGATTTTTGCTAAGATTTAACTCTAAATATGTATTTGGGAACCAGAAAGAGAGTTGTAAGTATATCCTGAAAACAACACCTTTGCTTTTAAGGCACTAACCTTTGTAGAGTCTTCAAGTCCCCCAGGAAGATAATCTATTAGGGATGAAAGACTGAAGAAAAACTTGGAAAAGGAAGATTGACCACATTGTTCAAATGTCCAGGATCCTGGCAGCACCATTTTCTTTCTTTGCACATCTTCCTCAGTTCTAGGAATGGAAGTGGCTTCTGAAGTTACACATCTTTGGTTATCAATCAGCTTCTTAAAATTTATTTTGTTTGTTTATTTATTCTCCTCCAACATTGTTCTCTTCTGTCTTCCCACATCTTTTAACATTTGTATTACTGATGCCTTTATTTAATTGGAGGGAACTATAATTTTTTATTAAATTTTAAAATCCCGGGAGTTTTGTTTTATTATTTTTTCTAGTTGGTTCCTGTCTGATAAGGTAATAAATATAAAACTGAATAGCAAACACAAATCTAAGTAAGGAAAGACGTAAGCTGAATAGAATCTGTGGGTCAGAGTTTATTTTCTGCTTCAATGAGAATGTAAAACTTCCCTTTCCAGTCAAGATGACACACAAAGTCATGAGTGAGCAGGGCAAAACACAGTGTCTACCACATACCAGACATCTTCTAATTGATGCACTACCTCCTTGTAAGGTACTTATGTATGATTAAGTAGACTCTTTTCAAAACTCTTTTTTTAAATTAAACTCTCTATTTTTAGATTATCGAAGATCCTGTGCAACTGGAAGACATAATGCAGAGATCTTATGTACACTTCATCTGCTTTCTTCCAATGATAATATCTTGCAAAACTATATAGTGTCATATCACACCCAGGATATCAACATTAATATAATCCATTGTTTTTTTCAGATTTTCTGAGTTTTACTCATTGTTTATTTGTTGTTTAGTTATACAAAATTTATCATGGGTAGATCTGTATGTTCAAAACAACAGCTGCAACATAAAATATTTACATTCCACAAGGACTGTTCATCTTGCCCTTTTTGTAACCACAGTAACTTCTGTTCCGTGTGCATCCTTTCCTTAAACACTGGAAACCACTAATATGGTCTCCATTTTTATAATTTTGTCATTTCAAGAAGGTTATAATAATGGAAAAATACAGCATGTAAACTTTTGGAAATGGCTACTTTTCACCCAGGCTATTTCTCTTAAGATTCATCTAAGTGTCCATGTGTATTGAGCTCATTCATTTTGTTGCTGAGTAGTGTTCCCTGGATTGGATGGATATACCCGTTTCTTTTATCACTTATCTGTTGAAGGGCATGTGGACTGTTTCTGGGGTTTGGCTCTTACAAATGAAGCTGCTATGCACATTTGTGCACAGGTTTTCACTTGAACACATATTACAATTTCTCTGGGTTAAGTGTCTGTGAATGCAGTTGTTGTATAGAGGATGATCGTGTTTCATTTTATAAGAAACTGCCAAGCTGCAACCTAACAGAATGGCTAAAATTAAAAATACTGAAAACACCAACTTGTTGGAGAAGAAGGAAAGAAACCGATGACTCATACATAGCTGGCAGGAATCTAAAAGGATACAGCAGTTCTGGAAAGCAGTTTGGCAGGGTTTTTTTTTTTTTTTTTTTTTTTTTAACTTTTGAAAACTACTTGAAGCTAACTTCATATGAGGCTTACTGCAGCCTCCCTTGTATCATGGACCTCACACAGTCCTGCCACTCTCCCTTCTCCCCACAGCGCACATGAATGGGTGTGACCTGCTAGCCAACCTCTAACACGTTTCCAACAATGCTGACATGATGGACAGGAAATTGCTTGCAATGTGGATGTACATTAACAAAGCAGTTTTTCACAGATGTCTTTGAGGAATCTTTATAAATTATTGTGGCCATTGTAAATACACAACAGAAGAAAATGCTAAACCTTGTAAAACATGACTATTCATTAGAAAATGCTTTTGTGGCATAATGTTAGTGCACATTTGAAAATGTTTTTAAGCCACAAAAGGAAAACGCTTTGCATCTGATGAAACAGAGGGTTATTAATGGAGAATGGAGAATACAGAAAACAGCTGCTTAAGAGAAAGCGGTGAAAAATACTTTCATTTTATCTGCATCCTTCAAGTTGATTCAAGTTCAATCCTTTAAATAAAAGTGCATTTTGTTTAATGAAACTTCCTCAATATTTTGAAAAATATAACCATGAAAAGAAATAAAAACAGTTAAAATCTTATTGTATGATATAAATATATTTATTAATTTATGCAAGGTATTACAGTGCCGTATCTATTATTATTATATTTGCAATTTATAATTTAGCAAAAGACATGTAAACTGAGTCATTTATCCTAATAACAGATGTGGAGATAATTGTCTTAAAAAGACAAAACAAACCCATAAATAAAAGCCCTTCATGAAAGCCAAAGATTAATCTAATCCAAGATATAACATAAAAGCCACTTGAAAGCCTGGAATTTAAGCTGGGGTGGCAGGGTTAAAATATGCAAACTTTTTTCCTTTTTCTGCAAAAAATTTTTTTTTCTAGAAAAATTTAGTATAAAATATAAGCAAAAATCTAATAACTATTCAGATAGAAATATTAAGAATTTAGGGGTTTTGTTACATGTTTTTAACATCATAGCATGGAGACTTTAATATTTCTCTAAATCAATATATGAAACAATATTTCAAACAGTTAAAGAATATTACATGAATGGAATATATTCTGAATCAAATAAGTCTCCAGGGTTTATATTTTAGTTTATTTAAAATATTTAACCAGAGGGGAGGTGGGAGGGGATAATGGGGGTAAAGGGGTAAAGCGTTTTCAGGAACAACTATAAAGGACTCATGGATGAAACTGAGTGGGGGTGGAAGCAGGGGAGGGAGGTGGGCATGGCTGGAGTGGGGTAAATGCAGATAACTGTACTTAAGCAACAATAAAACAATTAAAAATAAATTTTAATATTAGGAAAACATTGCTGTGGCCATGTTCATACACATACACACACAATCTTAGGACACTTATCTAATTATTGATTGGAAAAATTCTTAGCATGAGTACAAGGGTCATACCATTTTTTTCATAATTAAATTTTGAGACATATTGACTAATTCCTTTAAAGAAAAGTGTTACAATTTGCATTTCAACTGGCAGCAAATATTCCTTAGTTTATTCCCATTTAATAATCATTGGATATTTGTTTATTAATCTGGTAGAAGAAAACTGTTATTTTAATTCTCATCTCTTTATTTTTCTCATTACAATTTTATTTTTAACTTAAATGTTTTATTGTTTATGTTACTACAGTTATCCTAATTTTTTCGCTTTATCCCCCTCTACCCAGCCTGCCTTCTGCTTGCACAGTCGATCCTCTCACTGTTGTTCATGTCAATGGGTCCTTCATGTATGTTCTTTGACTAGTCCCTTCACCTTCTTCCAACCAGTGTTCTTAATTAGTATTAAAATTTAAATGTTTGTGTTAATTGGACTTTTTAAATATATGAAAATTAAGGCATTTGGATATTATTGCACACCCACAAAACCATCACCACCCTTGATGCCATGTATGTGCCCATTACTGCCAGTTTCCTCCCACTCTCTTAATTATTATTATTGTTTGTGATAAGAATACAATATAAGACTCACTCTCTTAAATTTTTAGGTATAGAATATTATATTGTCAACTTTAGGAACTGAGGTTACAGTACACCACTTGCACTTGTTCACCTTATGTAACTGAAACTTTGTACCCTTTGACTAATATCTCCTTTCTTACCCCTCCTAACAGGCCCTGGGAACTATTGTTGAACTCTCTTCTATGAGTTTAACTAGTTAGATTTCTCATATAGTGGTTTCATGTAGAATTTTTTCCTTCTGTGATTAGCTTATTTCAGTTAGTATAATTTCTTTCAGGTTCATTCATATTGCTTGTGAATGTCAGGATTTCCTTTTATTTTTTTAAAGCTGAATTTGTTCTATGGTATTGATATGCCATATTTTCTTTATTTTTATACCACATTTCTATTATCTATTCATCCATTGAGGAATATTGAGGGTGCTTCCATGTCTTAGCTATTATGAATAAGGCTAAATGAACATAGGAGTGCATATATCTATTCAAGATCCTGATTTCAATTCTTTTGGGAATATATCCAGAAGTGGGGTTGTTAGATCATGCAGTGGCTCAATTTTTAATTTTTTAAGGAATTGGCATACTGTTTTTCCATAGTGCTGGTACAATTTTGCATTCCTATCAACAGTGTATAAGGTTATCTTTTTTCGCATCCTTACCAACATTGCTATATTTTATGTTTTTATAAAAACCACTCTACCAGGTATGAAGTGATATCTTATTTTGGTATTGCCTTTCCCTGATGATTAGTGGTGTTGAGAACCTTGTCACATACCCATTGACCACTGGAATACCTTCTTTCAAGAAATATCTATTCAATTTGTTTATTTACTTATTTTTTATTTTTGCTATTTAGTTGTAAGAGTTCTTTATATATTTTGGATATTAGCCCTTTATCAGATATATGGTTTTCAAATATTCCTCCTATCTATAGGTTACCTTCTCATTTTATTTATTTATTTATTTATTTATTTTTTTTTTTTTTTTTTTTTTTTTTTTTTTTTTTTTTTTTTTTTTTTTTTTTTTTTTTTTTTTTTTTTTTTTTTTTTTTTTTTTTTTTTTTTTTTTTTTTTTTTTTTTTTTTTTTTTTTTTTTTTTTTTTTTTTTTTTTTTTTTTTTTTTTTTTTTTTTGCTGTGCTCCAAGATTTTCAGTTTGACATAAATCTCACTTGCCAAAATCTGCTTCTGTTGCTTTTGCTTTTGGGGTCATATCCAAGAAATTATTGTGAAGACCATTGTCAGGAAGCTTTATCTTTTTTTTCTAAATAGGAGTTTTACAGTCTCAGATGTTGCTTTTAAGTTTTAAATCATTTGAAGTTGATTTTCATGTACAGAAGGAAGTTCAATTTCATTCTTTTGTTTGTGGTTATTTAGTTTTTGCCATCACCATTTATTAAAGAAGCTATCCTTCCTCCATTTTGTATTCTTGGCATTCTTATCTAAAATCAATTGATTATAAGAATGGGTTTATTTCTGGCTTCTCTATTCTATTTTAATGGTCTATATGATGATTTTAATGCCAGTACCATACTGCTATTTTTTAGGTAACATGGTAACACATTTTGAACAGAAATTCTGATATCTACCACTTTGTTCTTCTAACTCAAAATTTCTTTAGCTATTAGGGTATTTTGTGATTTAACATGAATTTTAAGATTTTAGAAATTTCCATAAAAAGTATCACTGGGGTTTTGGTAAGAATTGCATTGTATCTGTGGATCATTTTGAATATGGGTATTTCAACATGAAGTTTTCCACTCTATGAATATGAGGTGTTGTTTCATTTCTTTGTGCCTGCTTTAATTTCTTTCATCAATATTTTAAAGTATGCAGTATATAAGTCTTTTACCTCCTACATATCCTTAAGTAGATAATTATTTTAATTATTATATAAAGGTGATTTTTTAAATTTTATTTTCAGATAATTTGTTGAAATATATAAAAACACAACTGTATTTTCTACATTGATTTTGTTTCCTGCATCTTTGCTAAATTCATTTATTCTAAATTTTTTTGGTGGAGTCTTTAGGTTTTTCTAGATACAAGATCATGCTTAGCAGAAGTAATTTTACTTTTTCCTTCCAACTCATATGCATTTATTTTTTTCCTTGCCCAATTGTTCTGGCTAAGACTTCCAAGTACTATGTTGAAAATAAGTGGCAAGAATGGCATTCTTGCTTGATTCTACATAGCAAAGGAAACCACTGCAGATGTTGTTAGCTGTTTATTTTTTTACATAGAGTCTTATGTTGAGGTGAGTTCCTTCTGTTTTGGACTTGTTGAGAGAGTTTGTTACTTAAAAAGTGCTATATTTTCTCAGATCCTTTTTCTATTGTCTGTTGAGATAAAGATGTAATTTTTGTCCTTCATTCTGTTAGTGTAATGTATTACACTGATTGTTTTGCATATGTTGAAACATCCTTGAATCTTACAGATAAATCTCACTTGGTGTGAGAGGTAATTATCTTTTTAATGCACTGTTGAGTTTAGTTTGCTAGTATTTTTTGAGTAATTTTGCATCCATATTCATCAAGGATATTGGCATGTGGTTTCTTTCTGGCTGGTATCTCTGTGTGGATTGGTATCAGGATGATGCTGGCTTCATAAATAAAGTTTGGAAGTGCTCCCTTACTTATTTTTGGGGAAGAAGTTTAAAAAGAATCATTGACTTCCAGTCAAGATGGCAGCATAGGCAGAAATGGCTTGCCTTTTCACACAACCACATCAAAATTGCAACTAAAATACAGAACAACTGTCACTCAAAATCATCAGAAATTAAGTTGAATGGAAATCTGACAACTATGGAATTAAAGAAACCATATACACCCAGACTGGTAAGAGAGGGTGCAGATGTGGAACAGGGTGGTCCCACAACAATGTGTCATGGGTCAAAATTCATGAGGGATATCATGGGAGTGAGGAATACAAGATCTACACCAAGCCCCCAGCCCAGGATTCCAGAGCCAGGAAGATAAGTCTCCACAACTTTTGGCTTCAAAAACCAGTAGGGATTGAGTTGGTGGAATCAACTTCTGGAGTCCCAAGCAGTTCCTCTGAAAGAACTCACACATAGACTCACCTGCTCAGATTCACTTCCTCTGAGTTCCAGCACCAGGGTAGCATCTTGAAAGCCACTAGTAGTATACTGGGAGAGATGAAGTATCTGGAATCAAGGAGAGCAGAGGTCATTGTCCCTTTGCTAACTCCCCTCCCCACCCACAGAACCAGCAAGCTGGTGCCATATCTGAGACTCCAATAACCTGGCTAACCAGTTTGTTTGACTTGTCTTGGAGATGCCCAGAGACTCCACCCACCCAAATTATGGGTCCACCTAAGCTGCTTTTTCATATGAATGGCTGGTCAAGCCTCATGCTTTACAACTTCCTAAATCCCATCAAACAAGCAAGAGCTAGTTTCAGTGAGCTTGAGGTCTGGCACTAAGGGAAGCCAGATTGGATTCATGGCTCAGTTTTCCCTAGGAATCTCAAAGCCTAGCAGAAGAAGCAGCCATCTCAGATTACTTTATAGCTCAGGCATAGTGCTTCAGGCAAAACACAGGAGGGGGCTGACCTTGGCCCACATCACCTGGGAAACCCCAGACCAGTACACCCAATGGACAACTACAGACCATAACAGAGCGCCACCACCCTGCCCCTGCACAGCTGATCCTCCATGGAGGGCAGAGGTTGGCTGTTAGTGGTCACAGCCAGTTCTTGCAACTGACTGGCCTAGGTAAATCCCTTCCATTGATCTTCCAACACCAACCAAGGCTCAACTCCAAAAGGAGGGTGTACTCAGCCCCCGTGAAGAGCACACCTCAAGTATCCAGCTTGGGTAATAGGGGAAGCTGTGCCTCCTGACCCTACAGGATACCTACTACATTAGACCACACAACCAAGACACAGAGTCAAAACACCCCTACCTACAACATTGAAACAAACACAGAGAGGCTGCCAAAACAAGAAGATAAAGAAACATGGCCCAAATGAAGGAATAAATCAAAACTCCAGTAAAAGAGCCAAATGAAATGGAGATAAGCAATCTATCAGATGTAGAGTTCAAAACACTGGTTATAAGGATACTCAAGGAACTTAATGAGAACCTCAATAGCATAAAATATATCCAGTCAGAAATGAAGGATACACTAATTGAATAAATAACTATTGTTACATGGAAACAATAGTAGAGTGGATGAAGCCAACAATCAAATAAATGATTTGGCACATAAGGAAGAAAAAAACAACCATGCAGAATAAGAATGAGAAAAAAGAATCCAAAAAAATAAGGATACTATAAGCGGTCTCTGGGACAAGAAGTCCAACATTCACATCATAGTAGTGCCCAAAGAAGAAAAAGAACAAGAAATTGGAAATCTATTTGAAAGACTAGTGAAAGAAAACTTCCCTAATTTGGTTGAAAGAACTAGACATGCAAGTCCAGGAAACCCAGATAGTCCCAAATAAGATGGATGTAAAGAGGTCCATTCCAAAGCACATCATAATTAAAAGGCCAAATGTTAAAGAGAAACTCTAAAAAGCAACAAGAGAAAATAAATTAGTTACCAGATGGTTGCTGAATACGAGGGTAGTAGGGAAGGATGGGTGAAGAGGTGAGGGGATTAAGAAGTACAAAGAGGTAGTTACAGAATGGTCATGGGAATGTAAAGTACAGTGTAGGAAATGTAGCCAAAGAACTTATATACATGACCCATGGACATAAACAATAGTGGGGGGGATTGCCTGAGAAAGTAGGGGTTGCTAGGTGGAAGGGGGCATATGGGGGAAAATCAGGACTACTGTAACAGTATAACCAGTGAAATGTAATAAAAATAAATTAAAATAAATAAATAATGAAAATATTTTTAAAAATTGTTATTAATTTTTCTTGAAAGTTTTGGTGAAATTCACTTTGAAGCCACCTGGGCTATTCTTTGTTGAAAGATTTTTGATTACTGATTTAATCTTATTTTTTTTTTTTTTGTTATTGACTTTTTTAAGCTCTCTATTTTTTTTTTAAATTCACCCTTGGTAGGTTGTATCTTTCCAGGAAACTATATATTTCTTCTATATTTTTCCAAAATGTTGGCTTATATTGTTCATAATGGACCGTTTCTATTTATTTGACATCACTTGTAATATTTTTGTATGTATGATTTTATTTATTTGAATTTTTACACTTTAAAATTATATTTATTAGAGTGCCAGTGTTTCTTTTCTTTGTCCAGCTAAGGGTTTTTCAATCTTGCTTATGTTTTTAAGAATGCACTTTTAATTTATGGGTTTTCTCTGTTTTATTATTCTTTATTTAATTTATTGTATGCTCTAATCCTTCATATTTTGTTCCATTTGTTAATGGACTTAATTTGTTATTATTTTCAACTACTCAACCTAATAAATGAATTTGTCCAAACAGCAGGATACAAAGTCAATATCCAGAAATCAAAGGTAATTTTGTATACCAACAATGAAACAGCAGAAGCAGAAATAAAAAAAAAAAATCCCATTCGATAGCAAAAAGAAAAATAAAATACCTAGGAATAAACCTAACCAAGGAGGTAAAAGACCTGTATGCAGAAAACTACACAACCCTGAAGAAAGAAATCAAGGAAGATACAAACAAATGGAAACATATACTGTGTTCATGGATTGGAAGAATTAACATCATCAAAAGGTCCATACTACCCAAAGCAATTTACAGATTCATTGCAATACCTATTAAAGTACCAATGGCATATTTCACAGACATAGAACAAACACTTCAAAAATTTATATGGAACCATAAACAACCTCGAATAGCTGCAGCAATTTTGAGAAAGAAGAGCAAAGTAGGAGGGATCACAATACCTGATACTAAACTGTATTACAAGACCACTGTAAACAAAACAGCCTGATACTGGCATAAAGACAGGCACTTGGACCAGTGGAATAGAACAGAGAGCCCAGAAATAAACCCAAGTCTCTCTGGTCAATTAATATTTGAAAAAGGAGGCAGCAACATAAAATGGAGTAAAAATAGCCTCTTCAACAAGTGGTGTTGGGAGAACTGGACAGCAATGTGCAAAAAAATGAAACTCAAGCACCAACTTACACCATACACAAAAATAAATTCAAGATGGATAAAAGATTTAAATATAAGCCATGACACCATTAAAGTCCCAGAGGAGAACATAGGCAGAAAAATGTCAGATATTTCACGCAGCAACATTTTTACTGATATGTCCCCTAAAGCAAGGGACATAAAGAAAGGAATAAACAAATGGGTTCTCATCAAAATACAAAGCTTCTGCACAGCTGAAGAAAACAGTATTAAAATAAAAAGAGAATTGACTGAATGGGAAAATATATTTTCTAATGATACCTCAGACAAGGGTTTAATCTCCAAAATATATAAAGAACTTACACAACTCTACTCCAAGAAGAGAAGCAACCCAATTAAAAAATGGGCAAAGAACTTGAACAGACACTTCTCCAAGGAGGACATACAGAGGATTCAGAGACACATAAAAAGATGCTCAATATCGCTAGCCATCAGAGAGATGCAAATTAAAACCACAATGAGATACCACTTCACACCAGTCGGAATGGTCATCATAAACAAAGCAACAAACAAGTTTTGGTTGGAGAGGTTGTGGAGAAAAGGGGACCTTAGTGCACTGTTGGTGGGATTGCAGACTGGTACAACCACTATGGAAAGCAGTATGGAATTTTCTTTTTTTATATATTTTATTGATATGCTATTACAGTTGTCCCATTTCTCCCCTTCATTCTCCTCCACCCTGCACACCCCCTCCCACCCACATTCCCCCCTTTAGTTCATGTCCATGTGTCATAAGTTCTTTAGCTTCTACTTTTCCCACACTATTCTTGCCCTCCCCCTGTCTATTTTCTACCCACCATTTGTGCTACTTGTTCTATGTACCTTGTCCCCCTCTCTCCTTTTCCCACTTCCCTATTGCTAATCCTCCATGTGATCTCCATTTCTGTGTTTCTGCTCCTGTTGTAGTGGTTTGCTTAGTTGGCTTTTGTTTTAGGTGTGGTTGGTAATATCTGTGAGTTTGCTGTCTTTTTACTGTCCTATTTTTTATCTTCTTTTTCTTAGATAAGTCCCTTTAACATTTCATGTAATAAGGGTTTGGTGATGATAAACTCCTTTAACTTGACCTTATCTAAGAAGCACTTTATCTTCCCTTCCATTCTAAATGAAAGCTTTGCTGGATAGAGCAATCTTGGATGTAGGTCTTTGACTTTCATGGCTTAGAATACCTCTCTCCAGCCCCTCCTTGCCTGTAAGGTCTCTTTTGAGAAATCAGCTGACAGTCTGATGGGAACTCCTTTGTAGGTGACTGCCCTTATCCCTTGCTGCTTCTAGAATTCTCTCCTTCATTTGAATCTTGGGTAATGTAATTATGATGTGCCTTGGTGTGTTCCTCCTTGGGTCCACCTTCTTTGGGACTCTCTGAGCTTCCTGGACTTCCTGGAAGACTATTTCCTTTGCCAGATTGGGGAAGTTCTCCTTTTAATTTGTTCAGATAAGTTTTCCACTTGTTGCTCTTCTTCCCCTTCTGGTACCTCTATAATTCGGATGTTGGGATGTTGAAAGATGTCCTGGAGGTTTCTAAGCCTCTGCTCATGTTTTTGAATTCTTGTTTCTTCATTCTTTTCTGTTTGGTTGTTTCTTTCTTCCTTCTGGTCCACTCCATTGATTTGAGTCCCAGTTTTCCTCCCATCTCTGTTGGTTCCCCATGCATTTTTCTTCATTTCACTTATTGTAGCCTCCATTTTTTCATCTAATTTGTGAGCAAAATCAACCAATTCTGTGAGCATCCTGATCACCAGGGCTTTGAATTGTGCATCTGATAGGTTGGCTATCTCTTCATCACTTAGATAAATTGGCTCTGGGGCTTTGATTCGTTCTCCGGTTTGAGCCATTTTTGTTTCTTTTTCTTTTCTTTTCTTTTTTTGGTCTAGTCGCGGCTGTTACATAGTGAGGGGTGGAGCCTTAGGTGTTCCCCAGGGCGGGGCAGCCCAGTTACTGGGTAGTGACGCTGTATGTGGGGGCGGGGTCTGAGAGGAAACAATGGCACTTTCCCTGCTCACTCTTGGATTCCAGTCCCTTCTACCACTTCCTCTTTGCCTGGATTATCTGCGTGTGAATGTGAGACCACCCAGTCAGCCAGCTGCCTTGTGCAGCCTCACTGGGTCTGCCCAGGTGCCACCCCAGGCCTGGGATCTGCCAGCTGCTGCTGCCTGTGTGCCCGGTCCACACCTCCACTTTTTCCTGCCGCGACTCTGCCCCTCTTACTGGTCTGGATGAATCATTTTTTGACTTCTGAACAGTTCAATTTTCTGTGAGTTCTGGTTCTTTTCTTGTTTCTAAATCTTTGTTGTCCCTAATTTTGTTTGTGAGAGGAGGCACAGTGTGTCCGCCTACACCTCCATCTTGGCCAGAAGTCCAGAATTTTCTAAGAAAACTGAAAATGAATCTACCTTTTGACCCAGCAATCCCACTGCTAGGATTATACCCTACAAACCCTGAAACACTAGTCCAAAAGAATCTATGCACCCCTATGTTCATAGCAGCACAATTTACAATAGCCAAGTGTTGGAAGCAACCCAAGTGCCCATCAGTAAATGAATGGATCAAAAAACTATGGTACATTTACACAATGGTATTCTATGCAGCAGAAAGAAAGAAGGAGATCCTACCCTTTACAACAGCATAGATGGAACTGAAGAGCATCATGGTAATTGAAATAAGCCAGGCAGTGAAAGACAAATACCATATGATCTCACCTTTAACAGGAACCTAACCAAGAAAACAAACAAACAAGCAAAATATAACCAAAGACACAGAAATTGAGAACAGACTGACAGTCACAGAGGGGAGAGGGGAGGGAAGATCAGGGGAAAAGGGGAAGGGTTTACAGAAACAAGTATAAAGGACACATGGATAAAAACTAGGGGGTTGGAAATGGGCAGGAGGTGGGAGGGCTGGAGCGGTGGGCTGTGATGGGAGTAAAAGACAGAAAACTGTAGAAGAGCAACAATTAAAATAAATTTTAAAAAAGAATGTTTTTAAAAATAATTATCACACTTAAAAACAAGCTGATTATATATGTGTATGTATGCTCATATGCATATATGTTTATACATGTATCTATGTATACATATGCAATTCCTATATGTATATATCCATATACAAACAGAAAAAACATAATTTGCGTTCATTTTCATTAGTGTCATTATCAAATGTAAATTTTAAAAAATTGACAGTTTTTTGAAAACTTTTCTCATTCTAAGGACAACTGGGGTATTAATTTTGCTTCCTTGCCTAGAAAAAAGATTGAATATCTTTTCACATGTTATTGGTCACTTGTTCCTTTTCTCCTAATATTTATTTCTTGTGTGTAGTGTGTGTGCACACTGAGAATTGTATTGCTCACCATGCATTTAAAATTTCTTCTAGTATGCAAAGGCTGGTATGTCAAAGTAAACAATTTGAAGATTCCCTGAACTTGAGGTTTTCCCTTTGTCTTAAAGGCTCTGACAGTTAGATGTATTCATACTACACTTTGAAGTGGAAATGAGTCATGGGTTGCGGAGAGGCAGTGTGGGTGTATCATTTTGCTTATGTTTATTTTGTCAAGTTGTTGAAGTTCTGAGGTCAGATCTAAAGATTTCTAATTTTCTCATAAATCTGTTGCATACATTTTAATGAATGCCCTCAGATATTGTGGGGATATTTTTTATTGATTTATCTATCTACCTCTCCAACAATTTATCTATCTGTACATCCTTTAATGTAGTTTCTTGATGTGGACTCTGGTCCGTAGGGTCCGTGTGTTGTGACTGCAACAAACAAATGCACATGGACGGCAGAAGTCCTGTGGAGAAGGGATGACATGGCCGCTCTCTAAGTGAGAGAGAGGGCCCTGACCCCTGCCTGGACAAGCTTTTATTGTTTTTCTGGGCACATTATATCAAGGACGGTCCTCATTTAATTCGCACAGGTTCCCTTTAGGTGGTTACCTTTCACTTATAACAAAGGAGAGGATGTTGCTAATTACATCAAAGAAGGATATTTGCAAATGCAAGGGGAAAAGTGGTTGAACTGGTTACACTAATCCTTGGGAGGTTTAGCATAGATTTTTAGGAAGTTACTTTAAAGATATGGATAAACATTTGCTGCCTCATTTCAGGGCCAGGAAGTTTTAGCAAAAGCAAGCCTCATAGCAGCCCAGGTACAATGCAGGTCTGATTCCCCATGGGAAAACCTATCCATAGGCTTGCGTCCTGTGTGCCAATTCGTTCCCCACTAGATTTTCTGAGTCAGGGGCGCTGGGCTACATTCCCCTTGCCACACGGAACGGTTTCCTATAGTTTCTCAAATGACAGGGTCAGCTGAGTTCCACAGTGTGTAAATATGTATCTGTATAAGGCTATTTCAAGCTATTTTAAGTATTGCATTTTTTGCTACATTTCTCATTGTTGTTGCTAGTATACTGGAATTTCCAATTATTTCATAGCTCAATTTCACTGTAAAACAAACCACAATTCAGGCACATATAAGAATAAGCACTTATTCTCATGCTCAAGGGTCTGCAGTTCAACTAAGTTCACTTCACGTCAGGTTTCATGTCTATGGATCAGCTGGTGCCTCTTTGCTCCCTATATGTTCATTCTGGAGCTCAGATGAAAGAAGCAACAACAGCAGTTTGCCATTGGCTACTGCTCCCCCTCACATCTTTACTCAACTTTGCAGCAAAATTCTTTAAAACAATGGTCTAAAACAGGGGATGGCATATCACACAAAAAACGGACATCAGTAAGGGTAATTATGCAATTATAAAGGACAGTATAAATGCTTATTTTCTTCTTCTCTTAATTGATTTTAAAAGTAATTGTATAAAACAATATGTATGTAATTGTATTGCTGTGGCTGTGACAAATAGAAATGCAACACATTTGCAAATAACCCAGAGGTGTGAATAGGAGCAAAACTGTACTGGACTAAAGAAATTAAGCTAGATGGTAACTCAATCCCCCAGGGACAAATGGAAAGAATCATAAATGGTAAACAAAAAGATAAAAACAAGCTATATAAATATATACTTGTTCTCTTTTTCTGAGTTTCTTTAATTAACATAAATAATATAAATTATAATTTAAAAGTATTACAATGTAGTGCTGGCTTTGTTGTATATATTAATGTAATAAGTATAACAATAATAGCACAAAAAGGAGGAAGAAAGAGAAGATGTCTATAGAAGTAACATTTTTACATCTCAGTGGATTATGTTAATGTAAACCTAAAGTTTATTCTGATAAATTTGGATGTATATGGTAAGCCCTATAGCAAATAACTGGAAAACATAGTGAACATTTTTATTAAAGGAATTAAAATGCTACACTAAAAAATCCATTTAATAAAATAATCCATAATACAAAAACAAATAGTAAAGGAGGAAGAAAGAATAAAAAGTCATGGCATATAGATGCAAAAAGTAAAAAGGCTGATGCAAATCTAACTTCATTAAAAATGACATTAAATGTGAGTTGATTAAACAATTCAATCAAAGGCAGATAGGAAGAAGCATGAACTCACTGTGTGCTGTGTCAGAAGAACACATTTTAGAGTAAAAAATGCAAATAGGTTAAAAGTTAAATGATGGGAAAAGATATAGGGTATTTACCACAGAGAACAGGAGAGGCTGTACTAAGAAGATCAGACTAAGTAGACTTTAAGCGAATGTTCATAGCAGCATTGTTCATCATAGCCACAAGCGGAAACAATTCAAATATCTATAAACTGATGAACAGATAAACAAAATACGGTATAATAATATCTTATTTGTTAATAAAAGGAAAAACAAATAACAACAGTACCAAACCCTGTGGAGGATGGAGAATCTGATGTCCAGAATTGTCAAATTATTATTTTCTTAACTTCCATTTTTCTCTTCCTTTTTTTTTATAATTTCTATCTCTTTGATGTTCTAATTTGGTGAGATAGTATAAATGTAATTTCCTTTGGTTCTTTAGACGTATTTTCATATAGTTCTTTGAACATATTTAAAATAGAGGATTTTAAGTTAAGTGAACTTCTCTTAAGTTTAACATCTGAGCTTGTTTAAGGACATTTTCTATTGACTACTGTTTTTTGTTCTTGGTATGGGCTACATTTTCTTCTTCTTTTTCTTGTGTGTGTTTCCTTGATAAATAAATTTAGTGCTATACACTTTCCTCTAAGGAATTTAGTTTCTTCAGTTCTTAAATATTTGAAGTTTTCAGTGACTACATTAAACTTGATTATCAGAGGGTCTGGGAAACAGCCATTCCTATATCAGATCTAATGAGTTAGGTACCATTTATTAATCAACTTTCTAAAATTTTCTCTTTGTGGTGTATTTACCTTTAAAAGGCTTAATTTTCTGTCATCTCAGTGGTTTTTTTATTTAATTTAAAATTGGTCATGAATAACTGAAATTTTATTTTTAAGGACATGAACAGAATATAAAAAATAACTAATAATTGTTAAAGCCAAATAGCTGGTATTTAGGCATTCAAAATCTTATTTTGTAGATTTTTTTAAAAGGTTGCTATATTTAATTATTTAAAAGGGGGTGTAACGGTAACTAGAACTGAAGTTAACTGGTTCACTGATCAGATCACAACTTTCACCTACATATGATATATTCAGTGATTATTTTTCCTTGAACCAACTTATGAATTCATTTATTGTACTTAAATTAAATTTCATAAGCTAGTTAAAAGTCTTTTACTCTGGTATTATTATGGCATATCTATCTTTTTGATTCACTTTTTCCTATTGTTTTTCAGTAATTATTTATTCAGAAACAGTTTTCTTATAAACTTATCACACTCAAAATCACAAAAGCCAGATTTACCTTTTAAGATTAATAATTAATTTATTTTCATGTATTTCAGGAACTCCATAATCTGTCCACTGTCTACATGCAAGTGTGCACAAATACATTTAATATTCTCTCTGGCATCACAGAGATTTTAATATTTCTCTAAGTATGCTTTTTATTTCTGTGCTTTTAAAATACTGTATACCTGACATGCTTTCTCGACACTTCAGAAAACTTCAAGTTCTTGAAATCCAGATATTATACCACCACACAGCTCAGAAAGTCCACCTTGATACTTGTTAACTCCCTGAAATTTGCTAAGAATATGTATTTTAAAAATTAACTGTTAAAGTTTACTTTATGCTAGTCACTGGCATCCTTAATCTTAACAGTTCATTATCTATCTTTTATTCCCAAAACTTCAAAATAACAGAGCAAATAAACATTTTGTAATTTTTCATGGAAGCCAACATAGTGCTAAAGTCTGGAATTAAATGCTGATTGACTAATTATTTCTTTCTTTGGAAGATGCATCATGCCATTGTTGATTGGTGAAATTTAGTATTACTTGATAGACTCATTCTTTATGTATATTGATTGGACAACCATTCAATATGATGATAATAGATGAGTGAAGCAAGTCACCACATGACTTAACTATCAAATAGCTGTATTGAGCTGTGGCTCAGTGGACTGAGTGCCAGTTTGCAAAGCAAAAGGCCTCTGGTTTGATTCCCAGTCAGGGCACATGCCTGGGTTGCAGACCAGGTCCCCAGCGGGAATGAGCAGCACACCACCACCACCACCCATTAATTTTGCTCTCCCTCTCTTTCTCCCTTCCTTCCCCTCTCTCTAAAAATAAATATATATATATTTTTAAATAACTGCTTTGACAATCAATAGTACAGAAGCACATATCACTGAAAATTATTCCAGATTTTGTATTCTGCAAAGAAGTATTCAACAACATGAAAATCTGTGACTTTAGGAATTTAGAATATGGATGATTATAGGTGCAGTGGTATCAAGCTTTGATTCCAAGTCTTCCCAAGACTTGTTTATGATAATCAATACAGCACATGAGTTCAGTGACTCTGGGTTGTCGGTGCTTTAAGATAGTTCTGAGAATACCTATTATAGTCATGTGAAGTAAGGAAAATTAGCTACTATGCATTTTGAAAAACAGCTGTGTGCTATTGACCTGATTGGAAGTTGTTTTAACCATTTTGTTGGAAACAGTTGCAAGAATTCATTGTATCATCTGTGACATCTGTTGTTATAAGAAGTAGCATCTGGTTGCAAATTCACTGGTCTGCTATAATTATGTAAAAATGGCAATTTTCTCTTTTATGCATTTACTATTGATGAGTGGTGATGTTGGCGATTTTACATATTTTAAAATATGCATTTTAACAAATACAGGAGTACAAAATCACCTACGCATTTTAAACATTCTGTTTAGCCTTGCTTTATGCAATGTCTTGGACCCAACACTATTTTAAAAGAGAAATAATCTGCCTCATCTCTGTGCAGTACAGAATCACAACAGGAATTTCCTTAAAAAGTTCCAGGAATTCTCTCCCATTTCCCAATCAGCAATTTCAGATTTTCCCAAGGTCTTATCTATCTAGTTTGTGTCATCACATTTTTGATTGACTGATTTTTATTAAAGTACAGTTAAGTTGTAACATTATATTACTCTCATGTGTACAACATAATGATATAATATTTGTATACATTGAGAAATGATCACCAAAATAAGTCAAGTTAACATTTGTAACCATGTATAAGTACAATTTTTTCTTGTGATGAGGATTTTAGATATAATATCTTAGCAAATTTCAAATATGCAATACAGTATTATTAATTACAATCACCATGCTGTATATTACATCCTCAGGACTTCATTATTACAAACTGAAAGTCTGTAACTTTTGACCCCCTTCATCTATTTCTCCCACCTCCACCTTTGGCAATCACTAATCTGTTCTCTATCTTTTGAGTTTGTGTTGTTGTTGTTGCTGTTTTTGTTGTAGTCATTGTCAATTTTTAAATTTGACATAAAAGTGAGAGCTCTCAGTATTTTTCTTTCTCTGTCTGAGTTATTTCACTTAGCATAATGTCCTCCAGGTCCATTTATGTTGCCATAAATTACAAGATTTTGTTCCTTTGTATGGCAGAATAGTATTCCATTGTGTGTATACATACATGAGGTTGGTCTGGAAAAAGTCCAGCCATTGTTAATAAAATGAGAATGGTTTGCATGACATTGATGTAACTTGGCAGCCAAGGAGAGTGGACTGGAATGTGCATATGTGAACAATGATGATTTCACTGTACTAGTCAGTGGGGCCGGTTGAGGCTATTGAATGATCATGTGCACTCTGTGGCCATTGCATTCAAAATGACTGAGTGAGTAGAGCAACAAATCTGCATCAAATTTTGTTTTAAGCTTGAACATTCTTCCACAGAAACTGTTTGGATGATTCAAAAGGCCACAGTTATGGGCAACTGGTGATTGGCAGCTTCATCATGACAATGTGCCTGCTCACACACCATGTCTTGTGTAGAGTTTTTTAGCAAAATGGCAAATCACCCAGGGGACTCAGCTTCCCTACAGCCCAGATTTGGTGTCCTGCAACTTCTGGCTTTTTGCAAAACTGAAATCACTTTTGAAAGGGAAGAGATTTCAGACCATCAGTAGGATTCAGGAAAATATGATGGGGCAGCTGATGGTAATCTGGGAGAACTGTGTGAGGTCCCAAGTGCTTACTTTGAAGGTGACTGAGGCAACATTGTCCTATGCACAATGTTTCTTGTATGTTTTATCTTCTTCAATAATGTCTCTATTTTTCATATCACAAGGGTGGGTACATTCTAGACAGACCTGGTGTGTATGTATGTGTATGTATGTATGTATACACACACACACACATATTTTTTTCCACATCCTTTTACCCATTCATTTACTGATGAACACTTGTTGTTTCCATACTGTAAATAATATTATAATGAACATCTTTTTAAGCTAGTGTTCTTTTTGTTCTGTGTAAATACCAGAAGCAGAATTTTTAGATCAAATAGTAATTTTAGTTTTATTTTCAGAAAAATTTCCATACATTTTTCCATGGTGGTTATACCAATTTACATTTCCACCAATAGTTCACAATGGTTCCATTTTCTCCACCATGCCAACACTTGTTGATAGTGTTGATAGTAGCCAGTCTAACAGGTGTGAGTTGATATCTCATTGTGGTTTTGATTTGCATTTCCTTGATGATTAGCAATGTTAAGAATTTTTTTTGTGTACAATATGCAACATCTATAGATCTTTGGAAAAATATCTTGTCAGATCTTCCCCTCATGTTTTAAGCATTTTTTTTTTTTGCTATTGAGCAGTATGACTATTTGCACACATTTAGTATAACTATTCAACTCTCTTTCATAGTTCTTTTCATATGTCATGCACATTTTCATCTAAATGTATCATGGAAATGAAGAGATAAATTCTTAGAAACATACAGTCTTTCAATACTGAATCAAGAAGAAACAGAAAATCTGAACATACTGATTACTGCCAAAGAAATCATATCACTAATCAAAAACTCCCAACAAACAAAAGTCCTGTACTGAATAGCTCCAAAGGTGAATTTCACCATACATTCCTAAAGAATTAACACCTATCCTTCTCAACAGCTCAAAAAAGAAAAAAAAATCTAACAGGAGGAAAGTCTCCCATGCTTATCTTATGAAGCCATCACCCTGATTCCAAAACCAAAGATATCACAAAAAGGAAAATAAAATTACAAGTCAATATCCCTGAACATTGTTGTAAAAATTCTCAATAAAATATTAGCAAACTGAATTCAGCAGTACATTAAAAAGATTATACACCTGATCAAATGTTATTCATTCCTGGGATATAAGGTTGCTTCAATATCTGCAAGTCAATTAATGTGATATACCACATAAACAAAATAAAGGATAAACATGACACAATCATATCAATAGTTGCAGAAAAAGCATTAGACAAAATCCAGCATCCATTTATGATAAAACCTCTCAGCAAAGTGGAAATAGAGGGGATATAACTCAATATATTAAAGGGCTTATATAACAAACCCACAGCTAACATCATACTCAGTGGGAAAAAGCTAAAAGTGCTTATCTTGAGATCACACACACACACACAAATCCAATTTAAAATGGGCAGAGCACATACAAAGACACTTCTCCAAAGAGGACATACAGGTGGCTAATAGATACATGCTCAATATCATTAACCAACAGAGAAATGAAAATTAAAACCACAATGAAATACCATTTTACACATGTCAGAATGGCTACCATCAATAAATCAACAAGCAAGTGTTAGCAAAGATATGGAGAAAAGGGAACCCTCACGCATTGTTATTGGTACAGCCACTATGGAAAATGGTATGGAGGTTCCTCAAAAAATTAAAAATAGAACTACCTTATGACCCAGCAAGTCCACTTCTGAGTATACATGCAAAGAAATCCAATCAGTAATTTGAAAATATATATACATCACTATATTCTTTGGAACATAATTTGCAAGTACCTAGATATGGAAGCAACTCAGATGCCCATCAGTAGATGCATGGATAAAGAAGTGGTCCATGTATACAATGAAATGTTACTCAGCCATAAAAAAATGAAAACTTGCCATTTGACACAGCATGAATGACCTAGAGGATACTATGCCAAGTAAGTCAGATAGTGAAAGGCAAATACCATATAATAACATGTAAATGTGGAATGTAAAGAACAGAATAAACAAACATAAAAAAGAAACAAAATCATGGATACAGAGAACAGACTGAAGGTTGCCAGAGGGGAGGTGTGTTGGGAAACTAGGTAAGAAAGGTGAAGTGATTAAAAAGTACAAATTAGTAGTTACAAAATAGTCACAGGGATGCAATGTGCAAACTACAGAATATAGTCAGTAATAATGTAGTAACTATGTATGGTGCCAGGTAGTTACTAAAATTATTGAGGTGGTCATTCCATACATTATACAATTGTCTAACCACTATGCTGTACATCTGAGACTAATAGAAAATAATATTAACTGTCAACTATAATTAAAAAATAACAATGAGTGGATTAATTAAATATATCATGAATCTATCTTTTCATCTTCCATGGCTTATCATAAGTCTAAAACACTGAAACTATATGTTTTTAATAATTGTACCTAGTATCAGTTCAATCAGAACAACACATCCCCAGGCAGAATCCTTCTGGCTTTGGTATCAGCCAGAGTATTTCAGCTATTGGTAACAGGAAATGCTGAAAAACTCTCAAGCGGTTAGGACATTATTATCTTATAAGATGTCCAGGGGTAAAGCATCTACAGAGTTGCTTATTTTAGCAACTTTAGGATATCATGGAATATCCCTTCATTTATTAATTCACTTGTTTATTCATCCAACAGATATGAACTAAGCACCTATTATCTATCAGGCTTCATTCGAAATACTTGACATACATCAGTGAATAAAAGTCGTAGATCACTGCCTTATGGAATTACATTCCCATTGTGGGTAGCAGATAAAAAGATAAATAACATATGGTACATACATTAATAGTAAATATTTAGTATGCTAGAAGATAATGGAAGCTATGAAGAAGAAATGAGTAATAAAAATATATTAAGAGCACTGAATTTGAAAATTTAAGCAGGATGATCAACCTTTGAGAATGAAGCATGTGTGCAAAGTCTATAAGGAGGTGGGGTGGTTTTCCAGGCAGATATCTGAGGAAATACCTCATTAGAGGACAGAACTAATACAGAAATCACAAGAGACAGTTGTGCCTGGCAACTTGAAAAGACTGTAAAGTTGCCAGAGAGGCTGTGACAGATTGAGCAAGTGATAGAGTAGAATTTCATTCAAAGAGGGAGTCAGAGTTTTTTAGACAATTTTAAATGCATTGACTTTTGTACAGTTTGAAATATTAAGTAATTGTTGGCTTTTAAGTAAAGGAATGGCATAAAGTAATTTGCTATTAAAAAATCACTCTGGCTGCTCTATAGGCAATAAACTGTAGAGACAAGTTGAGCAAGGTGAGAAGCAGTGTTGCAATGACCCAGTAAAAACAATAGCAGCTCAGAGCAGATGGCTGGTGGTAGACTAGTCAGTAGAATATGGGTATATTTTGAGGATAGAGAGAATATGCAACTTAAACAAATATAAAATTTGTTGGAAATTTTTGTATTTTTATTATTAGTGACTTTGATAATTAATGATTAAATAATAATGGTCCTTAACAAGTAGTTTGATTAAATAACATATACTCCATTACTCTGTTTATCATAAAGCACTTTTCACCTAACCAAATAAATATTATTCTTAACTTAGAAAATAAATCAACTATTCAGGAATCATCAACAAGATTATATAGAATTGTTATTTATAAAAAACACACATTTAATTTAAACATATGAATACATTAGATGAAAATAAAAACTACACTTGGCCAAATTATCTGCACCTTTTTTAGTGTTCCAAATTCAGGTTTGGTTACCAAAAAAATTTTATATCTTTATGTCTTCTCATCACTTTGAATGCTTAAATGAAAATTTTTTGCAAAAGAACAGGTCACAAAAACTTTATTAGAAATTCTTATAATAAATCTAAGCTAACAATGCTCTTGGTGTTCCTTTAATTTTGCTTTCATTTCATATTTCACATTTACACAGCTTTTTCAAGGGTCCAGACTTTATTAGAAGTTAAATTTTTGATATTTTCTTTCCTATCTTAATTTAATTGCAATTCTATTTCTGATTTTTCCTGTTTTTAAGGTTAAATACAATAAATATTTCATGGGTTTTCATCCAATGATTCCTGTTCACATAAACTGACTTGGAATTTTATGTTTTTCTTAAAGTAATGAATTATTGCATCATTACATACTTGTTTGTAGTCTATGGAGAATATAGCTGTAGGTACAACTATAAATTGTCTATTTTGGATTCTTAAGAATCTTTTTTCTGAAATTCTACCTCTAATTTGTTTTCCATTTCATTTGCTACATCAAATCCAAATTATTATGTACCTGCCACTTTGGCCCATCTTAAACACACATCCAGTCATGTTAATACTATGTTTGAAATACCAAAAATGAATATTTGTCACTACCACAATGTATATTTTCCATTTGGGAGAATATCAATCATCTCTTTTTTAAATTGTTCAGTTACAGTTGTCCCACCTTTTCCCCCCATTGCTCTCCCCTGCTCCATACCCTACCCCAATTCCTGGGGAAGGGCCAATCAACCATGGCTTTTTAAAAACTGTTTTCATTGACTTTTTCAGCTACCCTCCAGTCCATGTCTCAGGCCGCTCTATTTGGTTCATCCTTACCTCTCTACATACTTAACTGTAGGAAATAATTGTAGATGTGAACCATCCATTTAAGGAGAGGGACAAGACATAACCTTTAAGGAGTGCTAATTATCTTCAAAAACAAATTATGATTAAGTGACTAAATATGATACACAAAATGAGTATAATGGGAGATAGTTGTGGAAAATAATTAGCATTCACTACAACTGGAAGTTTGGACACATCGTTTATTTTCTTCAATTGGCATTTTAATCACTACCTACTCACTCAGTAGCTGTCCTACCTGCATCTCTTTTAAAGCTTTGTTTCCCTAATTACTTAGAACATAGTATAATAATAAAGCTTGTGCCTTACAATCATGAGGTTTTAGCTAAAATAAATCCCATTTTGTAATAAATTAATGTTTAGTGTAGTAGTTTGTCAGGGAAAGAAACTCCATAGCGGACCATAAAATCAACTCCTTGGCGCTCTTATGAATAAATAACACTGCAACTTGGGGGGGAAATACTCAATTTATTTCTCCACACTTTATAATATTTATCTCCAGGTTTGCTTTAATTACCTTTTTCATAAATCAAAGCTGAACTCAGGCTTTTCTGATTTTCTTTCAGTACTGTTGAAAGAAAGACATCTTCATAAAGGGGATTGCAATATTTAACAAATTTGCATGTCATCATAAATGCATTAGCACTTGCACACCTGGCTTTTTAAGCAAACACTTCAGTAAGCAGACGGTTCTGACTGAATGACCATTTTAAACGTAGAACTCCATTTAAACTTGAGCAATTTGCATGAGACAGGCTAGTATTGCTTATCAATTTTATGACATCTTCAAGAACAGCTTAGCTATTTACTCCTAAAATTTTTCCTGTAATGTTAAAAATTAAATGTAAAATATTCAAATATATTTTGAATTCCACCACTTATTGTTCTGTATTTTTGTGTGTGGTATATGTGATACAAATTAATTTTTGTTTAAAATAATTTATATCATGTCATCCCTGCCCATTCTTAAATACCTCTTATGCCTCTCATTGACATTTCCATGCTTTTCATCATGCTTTTATCTCCATATTATCATCTACCTCTCCTTCTGGACTTAACTTTATCATTTCTGTTATTGATATTTCACTGATCCTTCCCTAGCCCAAATCAGCCACTCTTCTTCCATATTCACTGTGTTGCTTTTTCTTAAGTGAGATTCATTCAAACTAAGATTTGACTTTGAGTTCAGAGAAGAGACTGGCAAAATAATTAGAAATACAGCTTCTTATTTTTGTGTGAAATGCAATTTATGTACCAGAAAAGCAAATGCAACTTCTAAGTTAGGAGATATCTACTATAATTTCCTTATTTTCAAGAACATGTGTAAACCTACATTTTTGTGCTCAGCCCACTGCATGAATACTTGAGGCATAAAAAGTGTAGAACTAATATTATGATGAGTAACATCGGTATGATAAAATGTATTAAGCATTAAGAATAAGCCATTTCTGAGTAAATAGAAATAGAAATTCTAGAGATGTGGGCAAATGGATTAATCTTTCCTGCAAGGAAAAAAAGTTATGTTTTAAAATACATTTTTTTCTTTTTCTAAGTGATCATTTATCAGGATTCTTCCTTAGAAGTGAACAAGTCACCTGGATTTTCAGAAATTATACGTATTTAGAGCAGAGTAAATTTACAGAGGAAGAAATGAGTCAACACTGGAGCCTACACATGCTTCAGGTCACCCCAATACTAAGTAGTGTATTAATAGTCAACATTCATTGAACAATTACTCTGTGCTAGGGGTATTTTATATTTATTATTCCATTAATCATTATAATAATACTATGAGGCTATAAGTAAGAAAATATAGGTTGAGAAAATATAGGTATTTTATTGAAAACCAAACAGCCTTGAAATATTTTAATCAGGATACACATTCGTGTCTGAGTGAGACTAGAGTTTAGAACTGTACTCAATTCTGTCTATGTTGAGAAGAAAATGAGTGTGAGTACTAATATTTTAGGTGATGTTATCAATTATATGCCCAGAAATTTATAAGTTACCTATATTCTTGCCAGCTATGTTTGATGTGTCTTAAATCTTTACTTTCTGGTATAGACTGGGTACTTTCATATTATACACTTACTTTTAGTTTACAAAACAGTTAAAGGCCTTTTAAATGTTGACAAATATAAAGACAAAAATCATAGTAAGTACACCACTCACATAAATTTAATTGACTTTAGATGGATGGATGGATGTGATTATAAAACTGAAATAGCAAAGGCACAACATAAAAACATGAAAGTATTCCTTTTCTGTCTGTGAGTTCATCATCTGGAAAATAAATATTTAAAAAAATTGCATGTACTTTTTTCTGAAAATAATTATGACTACCTAAACACACATTTCTATAAATTATTTAAATAAATCTAGTAATTATTCTTAATTATATTTTATTTATTATGTTATTACAGTTGTCCCATTTCTCCTCCATCATTCCCCTCCACCCTGTACACCCCCTCCCACCTACATTCCCTCCCTTTAGTTCATGTCCATGTGTCATAAGTTCTTTAGCTTCTACATTTCCCACACTATTCTTGCCCTCCCCCTGTCTATTTTCTACCCACCGTCTATGCTACTTATTCTCTGTACCTTTTCTCCCTCTCTCCTCCTCCCAGTCCCCTGTTGCAAACCCTCCATGTGATCTCCAGTTCTATGTTCCTGCTCCTGGTCTAGTTGTTTGCTTAGTTTGCTTTTGTTTTAGGTGTGGTTGGTAATATCTGTGAGCTTGCTATCTTTTTATTGTCCTATTTTTTATCTTCTTTTTCTTAGATAAGTGCCTTTAACATTTCATATAATAAGGGCTTGGTGATGATAAACTCCTTTAACTTGACCTTATCTGAGAAGTGCTTTATCTGCCCTTCTATTCTAAATGACAGCTTTGCTGGATAGAGCAATCTTGGATGTAGGTCCTTGACTTTCAGGACTTGGAATACTTCTTTCCAGCCCCTTCTTGCATGTAAGGTCTCTTTTGAGAAATAAGCTGACAGTCTGATGGGAACTCCTCTGTAGGTGACTCTGCCTTTATCCCTTGATGCTTCTAGAATTCTCTCCTTCATTTTAATCTTAGCTAATGGAATTATGGTGTGCCTTGATGTGTTCCTCCTTGGGTCCACCTTCTTTGGGACTCTCTGAGCTTCCTGGACATCCTGGAAGTACATTTCCTTTGCCAGATTGGGGAAGTTCTCCTTCGTTATTTGTTCAAATAAATTTTCCACTTGCTCTTCTTCTTCCCCTTCTGGTGCCCCTATAATTTGCATGTTGGGACGTTTAAAGATGTCCTGGAGGTTCCTAAAACTCTCCTCATTTTTTTGAATTCTTGTTCATTCTTTTCTGTTTGGTTGTTTCTTTCTTCCTTCTGGTCCACTCCATTGATTTGGGCCCAGTTTTCCTCCCATCACTATTGGTTCCTTGTGCGTTTTTCTTCACTTCACTTATTGTAGCCTTTATTTGTTCATCTAATTTGTGACCAAAATCAATGAATTCTGTGAGCTTCCTAATCAACAGTGCTTTGAACTGTGCTTCTGATAGGTTGGCTACCTCTTGGTCACTTAGATGAATTAGCTCTGGGGCCCCAATCTGTTCTCCCATCTGAGCCATCCTTGGGTTTTTTTTTGTTTGTTTGTTTTGATTTTTTGTTTGTTTTGTATTTTTTTTTTTTGGTCTGGTTGCAGCTGTTACATAGTGAGGAGCGGAGCCTTAGGTATTCACCAGGGCAGGGCACCCCAGTTGCTGGGTTGTGAGGCTGGATGTGGGGGCAGGGTCCAGGAGGGAACAATTGCGCTTGCTGGTGCTCTCTCGCAGATTCCAGTAATCTAGTAATTATTTTTAAAGCTTATTAATTTCACATAATACTTCTTTTATATTTGTTCAGCACATATGCCTCTATGTCTTTCTTTTAAATATAACTTAACTGATTACATATTTAATACAATCAGTTAACTGATTGTATTAATTATATAATTGATATAATATAATTACATTATATTATTTATGTTTATAAATATAATATATAACATATACAGATATAAATATATTCATAGATATATATGCTCTATGTTATATAATAAAATATATGATATATATGATTATAAAATATAATTTAATAGCATAATATAATACATCATATATTATATATTATATGCAAGTATATAGTATGTAAAATGTATGAAAATAATATATAAATATAATATAGTACATTATATTATTTATATATTATATAATATTATTTATATTATTAACTGATATAATATTATTGATATAATTATGATATAATACAATTAAATACAACTGATGATAATCAGTTATAACTTAACTGATTATTATATTTATTACTATATAATAAATATTTTGGATAAGTCCATAATTTGCTGCTAAATCAGTGCTGTGATGAATATCTTTGTGCATTTTCTTTGGCTCATTATCCAATAAAATCTCAGGAAATATTCTTAGCCATGAGATTATAAGGTCAAAGAGTACACATATATTAAATATGAGAGAAATTATCCAATATTCCTACAGAAGCATTTTACTAGAAACTGTTGCTCAAAACATGTGAAAACACTTGCCTCTGCACAGCTGTGCCAGCCTTGGATCACTGAAGAATTTAACATTATCAAATTCATGCAGTTTTGACCTTTCTTGAAATATAAGTATTTGGCATCATTTCATGATTCATTTGGATATTTATAATTAGTCATTTAATGTAAACTACTGTTTGTATTGTGTGTGTATGGTGCTTGTCTGTGCAAATTAATAATATTGAATCTCTCCTATTGCCTTAAGAGTCAAACTTGATTCCTCTTTCTTATACATAACCACACAATTAATCAACAAATTCCATGAGCCCAACTTTCAGGTATATCTAGAATAAAACCACTTATGACCTAAATTCATCATGTCTCATCTGAACAATTGTGACATCCTCTAGCTCATTTATTGTTGACAGAATAGTTAGTAGGAAACTTATGGAACATTAAGTCTAATCATGGCATTACTGTGTGCAAAATCTCATTTCTGAGAAAAAGCTAAAGTCCTTAGAATGTATGTTAAAGGCATTGAATCATCTGGTCCTTGGCTGTCCTGAATTTTTGTCCCACTCCTTCCACTAGCTGGATGCCCTCTCATGCCACAACTTGTCAAGTACCCCTCCACTTATTACTTTTTGCACTGGTGGTTTCCTTGGTCACCAGTGCTCTATCTCTCAGATATCCCATCTCTCCCATCCTTCCTTCAGGCTTTTTAAGCAGCAGTTTTTCACCAACCTATATAGAAAAACAGTCCCCCAAGAACACACCTTGTTTCCTTGCTGTGCTATTTTTCATTATTTGTATCATAACTTATTAACCCCTTGACATGTTGTGTTCTTTTTTTAGATAAATCAACTTTAATTTTAAAAACAGAATCTTAAGAGTTCTAAAAATTGTACTATAAAGGGAGCATCAATAGCTTCTATGCATTATTTATAATCATTGAGAGAGGAAGATATTTCTAAGCGGAGAGAATGGGATTCTGATTTATTGTTATAGTTCCTATCACAATTTATTAAATGATCTTTCTTTTTCTCACTGATTTGAAAATGCCACTTTCATTTTTTATACCTATAGAAACTATTTTCAGAACACTTTATTTTAAACTAAATCGCCATGTATATTTTGATCGATTTTGGGGGATTACTTTGCTCATCGCCAAATTTCCCTTCAGAACAATTATACCTACTTACAAATCCAGAAATTATGTAAGTAAGTCTATCTGCCCAGATCCTCCCTCAACAATCAGTAATTTACTTTAAAATGAAACATTTTCAATGCAGATCTTCAATTATTTAATTTAGGGATATATATAATATATACACATAATATATATACACATACATACTTTCATGTACGTACATAGAATAGAATAATATACATGAAATTCTATAACATATGCATTTATATGATTTTTAAATAGGTCTGTGCTGGTTTATTAAAAATACAGTATAACCTTATCAATTGAATTGTGCTATTCAACTTCATTAATGGGTTTTATGTTAATATCAACTTTTAGTTTTTAATAAAATTTATAAATTTGGGCAAATTACAAATAATTTACATTATTATAAATGTTAATTTAAATATTTCATTGTTACATATTATTATATTATTATTTAACTTGCTATATTGTAATATCATTTTTTCATGGTCCTGGAGAAGTATTGTGTAGTGAGATAAAAAGGAAGATGTTTATGTTTTAGTCAATCCATTTTTCTTTTTTTATATTATGAGTGAATTTTATTTTCTTGTACTTTTATGTATTTTCTAAGTATGCTACAATGAACATGCATAATTTTATTGTCAAAAACAATAAAAACCATTAGAATAAAGCCATATGAAATTGATATTCAACTGCTTTTGACTTTCAAAATTAGCACTTTGATGTGGTTCAACCTGATATTAAGACTAAAAGGAAAAACAAAATTAATAAATTGCCTGTTCTTGGTGAACCAATACTGATCTTTGATGACTGCCACAAAATCCTAAAAACAAACAAACAAACAAACAAAAAACATGAAACCACAGCTTAGCAATTTTCTAGAATTGTATAGTTCACTAATCTATACTTTTCTGGTGTTCACCTTTTAGAAAGCAGAATCCACACATACTGTCTTCAATCTTCTGGACTGAACCCTTAAGAAAATCCTGAAATGGTAATATGTAATTTACACCTCAAATTACAAGAGTTATGACTCTGTCTCCCTGCTATTTCTGCACTGAGAAAAGCACTGAAAGGTTTGTCACCTTTTATTGAATCAGGTGCTAAATAAAGAATGCCACCATCTAGCCAAGGGCAATGTCCAAGTACAGCTTATACTGTGTACTAGAGAATTGGGAGCATGCAAAACATTCTGACTGATCTTTAAGTCTCACCATCCTCCTGCAATCCCATCTTCTTGTGATCAAAAAAGACCTTAAGATCAATCTGTTTCAGGATGGGGAGGTGGTTTCCAAGTATGGTGAACTCCAGAACACCTACTATTCAGGATTCTTTAGAGCTGACCAACAGTAAATTCATAACTGTGTTGTTATTCTTCATCAGGCATGTTTCAAGGGTAAGGAGCAGTGCTAGGAATTACAGGTACCGTTAGCATTCTGGGCTGAGATGTAATGCATCTGGCTGAGAGAAGGAATTTGTAAAAGAATGCTTAACTTTTGAATCATTGTTTCTCTTATCTCAGGTTTTGATGTACACTTATTCTTTATCTATAATTTTTGTTAATTGGTGTTGAGGGTGAGAAGTCAACTTTTTATCCAACAAAAGCTAATCCCCTTCTAACCCCTTCCCAAAATATCAATATGAATTAATCACAGGAAGATGTTAAGTTCTACCGCCCCATGGCAAAGAGTTATGTGTTGAGCTGGAATTAGAAACCTCACTGCCCTCCTTCATCTGACAAGAGGGTAGGGAGAAGAGCAGCTGAAGTTAAGAAAAGGTATAATGGCTGTAGAAATGGAAGATTCTTCATTCATCATAAACAAAAAATCTTTATGTAACCATCATGAATTTAAAACTCTGTTTAGAAAAGAAAAGATCCCAAGGTTGTTTATATCATGTTTCCTCTGTGACGTCACCTCTGCTAAAACAGCAGTCCATACCTCCCAGCAAATACTGGCAATAAATCAATAGAATAATCAATCGAATCAATAGTAGAAATTATTCTATGGATATTGACATCGAAATCATTCTCTAACCCTCAAGTGATGTTCCCCTTTTCTTCTTCTTTTAAGTATATTTTATTGATTATGCTATTATAGGGGTCCCAGTTTTTTCCTTCCCTTTATACCCCTCAGCACTGCATCCCCCACCCTCTTGCATCCCTTTACCCCTTAGTTCATGTCCATGGTTTGTACATATAAAGTCTTTGGCTTCTTCATTTCCTATACTATTCTTAACTTCCCCTGGTCTATTTTGTATCTACCAATTATACTTCATATTCTCTGCACTTTTTTCTCCATTTTCCCTCTCCCCCTCTCCACTGATAACCGTCCATGTGATCACCATTTCCATGGACCTGTTCCTGTCCTAGTTGTTTGCTTAGTTTGGTTTTTTAGGTTCAGTTGTTGATAGTTGCAAGTTTGTTGTCATTTTATTGTTCGTAGTTTTTGATTTTCTTCTTTTTCTTAGATAAATCCCTTAAATATTTTATATAACAGGGGCTTGGTGATGATGAACTCCTTTAACCTGACCTTATCTTGGAAGCACTTTATCTGCCCTTCCATTCTAAATGATAGCTTCGCTGGATAGAGCAATCTTGGATGTAGGTGCTTGCTTTTCATGACTTCGAACACTTTTTTCCCAGCCCCTTCTTGCCTGTAAGGTCTCTTTTGAGAAATCAGCTGACAATCTAATGGGACCTCCTTTGTAGGTAACAGTCTCCTTTTCTCCTGGTGCTTTTAAGATTCTCTCCTTGTCTTTAATCTTGGGTAACCTAATTATGATGTGCCTTGGTGTGTTCCTTCTTGGATCCAATTTCTTTGGGACTCTCTGGGCTCCCTGGACATCCTGGAAGTCTTTTTCCTTTGCCAGATTGGGGAACTTCTCATTCATTATTTGTTAAAATAAGTTTTCAATTTCTTGCACTTCCTCTTCTCCTTCTGACACCCCTATGATTCAGATGTTGGGATGTTTAAATTTGTCTCAGAGGTTCCTCAACCTCTCCTCATTTTTTTTTTTTTTTAATTCTTGTTTCTTCATTCTGTTCCAGTTGGATCTTATTTCTTCCTTTTGTTCCAAATCATTGATTTGAGTCCTGGTTTCCTTCCCTTCACTGTTGGTTCCCTGTATATTTTCCTATATTTCATTCTGTATAACCTTCATTTCTTCCTTCATTTTGCAACAGAATTCAATCATTTCTGTGAGCATCCTGATTACCAGTGTTTTGAGCTCTGCATCTTGTGGGTTGGCTATGTCCTTTACTCTTAGTTCTTTTTCTGGAATTTTGATCTGTTCTTTCATTTGGGCCATATTTCTTTGTCTTGGCGCATGTGTTACATTGTGAGGGGCCTTACAATGATTTGCCAAGGCAGGGCAACTCTCTTCACTGTGTTGTGCTGCTGGCTGTGAGGGAAGTGTCAGAGAGGGAACAATGCTTCTTGCTTGATTGCTTGGCTCTTGCCCCACTTTCTGTCAATTCTCACTCTTCCTACAAGTGGATTGTGCCCTTTCAGGTGCTGATTCCCAGGTGGGTGTATGTGTATACATTCTAGGATCCCATGGGTTTCTCCAATGTACTCTCCTGTAAGACTGAAAGTTTCTCCCACTGCTGCAACCCCAACTGGTTTTTACAGCCAGAGGTTTTGAGTCTTTAGTTTTCTATGCTGAAACCCTGGGTTCCACAGTCTGTCTCTCTCCTCAGTTGTTCCTCCTGGCTTATCCACACACAAATGTGGAGTCACGCAGCCAGCCAGCCCCCTGCCTCACCTGCGCTATCCAACACCTTGACACACATCCTCTCTACCCAGGCTTCCTTCTCTGCCCCTCCTCTGGATGAATGTTTCTTTAACTCCTTGGTCGCCGGACTTCAAGGCAGTTTGATTTTCTGGCAGTTCCAGGTTTTTTTGTTGTTGTTGTTTTTAAATTGGTTACTATCCTTCTTTTGGTTGGGTGAGTAAGTGAAGCATTCCTACCTACATCTCCATCTCAGCTAGAACTTTTCCTTTTTCACTAATTCATTTTCCTATATTGGAGTTCAGCTGTCTGAGAGGCAGTAAGGAAGTGGGTGGCCACGCAAGCCTGTTGCAGGGAAATGGTTGCCTTCCATGTTGTAGAAAACTAATTATGATGGGACCATTGCACTTTCTCAGACTCTCACAACAGTTCTCATGGAACCATCTGCTACCACTCCCATTCATACAACAATGGGACTGATATTTTGCCCAGCTACTTCATAGTAATCTTTCCATTGGTGCTGGCACCTTCTGTCCTGAGCTTGGTTGCTTTATGTTTGTTGTTTCTGTTTTGGTTTAGCTTTTTGTCTTCTCTTCTGAGATATTGTATCCAAATAATCTCTAGGCAAGATTTCATTTACATGCTTCATATTATCAGCTTCTCAGTACTTTCAAAGAAATCTTGTCCAAATTTACTTCTATTGATGAAATTCATTTCCATCTTCTATTTTTTATAGAGAGGACAGACTTATCTTCATTTTTGAGCAGGATGACAGCTAATGGGGGGTTTAGGGGATAGAGGGTTTGAGCAAAGAGGAAAAAGGACTCATAGACATGGACAACTGTGTGGTTATGTGGGTGGAAAAGGGGTGTAAGAGTACTAAAAGGTAATGTAAAAAATGCAATAAAGAGAAAAAATAAAAATAAAACAAAATTTTTTTTTAAAAATAGCGATTTATTGAGTTGCTCTTGTTTCTAAGGCTTTTAAGTAAACAAAACTAGATATGAAATACTTTTTATTTTCTTTAAAATAAAAATCATGGCTTATATTGACATTTTAATTTATATTCAGAACTGAGGAGTTTTGATTTACATTCATCTATCTCACATTTCCTTCTCTTTCCTATCATCCCAAAACCCTAGTTTCCAGCATCACCCTATAATCACCCCTTTGCTTTGTGCCACAGTACACTGCCTTACTACATGGCACAATTTTCCTGGTTTTCTTAGAGTCAGAAAAACAGTACCAACACTAATACCACAAATATGATAACTGAACAAAAAACAAAACAAAAATCATTTTCAAAACTTATAAAGTTTTGTCCTTCAACTATATCCCACCCACAAAGAATGTATAATTAAATTATTGTTATAAAGTCTCTTAAAAGAGTTCCACAGTATATGATCATGTCACCAACTCATTGTACATTTTCTTTTATGTTGCTTTCACTTCTTTAGGGATCTTTTTTAAATTCAATATGCTTATAATTGTGTAAAAATGTATGTCTGGTTCCCAAGTCAAATCTATATGCAAAGGTAGAGTTATAAACATCTGGTTTCCGTCCTCTCCATAGTGTCTCTTTCCTCACAGCTAATCATTTTTTGCTTGTTTCTTTGTTTTTGTTTTGTTTTCTTAATGTTTAGTTTATAATTCTATTTTTAAATAAAAGCAAAAGTTTGTGTATACTTGTACCACTCCTATCTTTATTAATAAACAATAGCATGCCATAAAAATGAGTAAATATATGCACACATACAGCATAGATTTGTAATTTCAAAAGTAATTTTTTAATAAAGTTAGACATTTAAGTACAATTGAATGCCTTTATACAACAATAGAGTCCAGTTCAATATGGAATATGACTTTTCTACAGTTTGGAAGCAGGATGGTGGAGAAGCAAAATCTCCAAGGAGCTAACTGAATTTTCTTTGCACCATTTTCATGTTTGTAATGTTGAGAAATTTATTAAACTTCTCAGATCCTTTTTATTTATAAAATGGTGAAACTACTAACATTGTCAAATTTTGGAAAATTAAATTGCATAAATTGTTTAAGGCACTTGCAAGATGGATTGTCAGTCATTGAAGGAAGCCAATTTTCTCCTTTGTGGAAGTTTTAAGTTAGCAGAATTGTGACTGATTGCTGATTCCTCTTGTATTTCCTTCTCCCTCTTTTCCTTTTCATTCCTTCCTCTCTTTTAAGAGTGAAAGGTAACAACTAAAAATGGTATAATTGCATTGTTAAGTTTTTGTATATGGGACACAGGTGAAAATACATTATTAAAACTGGAAATGTGCAATGTAATGTCAAAAAATTGAGGGAAATTGATAGAATGAATTTTTTGAGTCACTAAGGTTGAAATTTTCTACTTTATAGCAAATTTGAGAAGTGGGAATGAATAAATTGTTTGAAAGAGCAGTTCAGCTGTCAATGTCACATTTCATTATACATAAATCCAACAATTCTCTCTGCTAATGAGATCTTTGACTGACAACATGATTAAATTACATATGGTTGTGATGTCACATATCTGGTTGAAAACAGTCTTGATGTCTAACAGATGAGTGTTCTAATTTGACAGAAAATTAGGTTACCTTAAAGAATCAACTAGTCCAGTCTAACTTTTACAGAGTATTGCCAGTTTTTCCTTCTTCCCCCAGATGTAACCAGCAACTTCATTAAAATTGTCTGTCACTATCTGCATTGGAAAAGCTAATTATGTATCTTCCATATCAAGAAATAGTAAAGAAAAAATACTCCCTTTAATATATTTAAGAATCTCAGCACTTTAAATACATTATATATCAAAGCTATCAATTTCCTTGGATTATTCTAAGGAAGTAGAAATTATTAGTGTGTAAGAGGCCTGAATTTTTGTTTGATATCCTTTGCAAAATTCAATATAATTTTCAATTTATTAATCACTCAGATGTTCTACTCTTTATTCTTAATACCATGGTAATTCCTCTGAGAATGACAACTACAGGTAAATTATAGTACAAGAAATTATATGTGATCAGAATATTAATAGACTATATATAGAAATTTTAATACAAAATAATCTGTAATAAATAAAAATTGATGAAATAAATGCAATGTGAATAAATAAATGGGCATGTTTTCTGATGGAATTATAGAAGAATAATTTTGGAGTGGTGTTTGAAATGAGCTTCAAAGAGTAAGAATTTTGCATGTAATATTATAATAGAGAAAGTATAAGCTTAGGAAGAGATTTAGTTACTAGCATAAGGGAAACCAATTGGCTGAAAGAAAAGTTATGCTCAGCTAGTTTAATACAAATAAATATGTTATATTAAAACAGAAAATACAAGACTAGAGCAGGAAGGACTATTCAAAGGAAACTTAGTGGTTAATCAACATGGAACAAATTAGAAGATAATAAAAATTTTAGCCTAATTATTGTGAGAAATATATGCCCCATCAATTTATCTATATAAGAGAATTGATTAAAATCTACAATAAACTAAACAAAAATATTATAAATAATTGGCCTATCTGATAACAATCAAAATGTTCTAAATTTCTTCCATAAACACAACTTATTGGTGTTTTAAACTTTTCTAAAATTTTGGACAATTCATTATTCCTCCCTTTGACCAACTACATGTTATTTGAATCTGTGTTTTAAGATAGGATTCTACAAGCTTGTAAAATCACAGAATAAAACACAATGGGCTCTAAATTTGAATAAGTGACTTCCTAAAAATGAAGTTGAGTCTATTAGTGAAAACTATAGCAAACAGGTTAGCAGAAACAAAATGCTGACAGATAAAACAGGTGGGGGAGAAAAGGTTTTTCAAATATCTCAAACATAAAATTCAGGACACAAAGTCCCAAGTCCATTAATAAATGAACAGTATATGAAATCTATAATAACATCAAAATTGCCATGCCATTGACCTGCTTTTAAGACAGATGCTTAACAAGACCTGTTTTACTTTTTAAATAATGCAGCAATTCAGTATTACTATTTGAATGTACAAGCTGAACAGTGATGAAGGTAAAAGTGATATAAACACTTTAAACATGAAAGGCTAAAAAAAATCACTAGTTTATATGGATTCCACAGTATTGAAAATTGGATAATAAACATCATTGATACAATTCTTCAAGACCATGAAGGAACTTGAATGCTGCTTTCTAACATTGTATAAATATGTAGAACAATGATTAACAAGTTGTAAAACACTAGATTATAAGTGTGATTTTAAAATAAGAAAGAATACAAAAGGATTTTTTTAAGAAAACACTGGTATAAAAACTTTAATAATTCATGTTTAAGAAAAACTTAGATGATTTTTATTAGAATCAGAAGTAATATTTTCATTAGTAAACATAAAGTACATCAAACATAAGTGTATGTAAAATCATGAAACCAATCATTTTTAATAATATTTCACTGATTATGCTATTACAATTGTCCTGCTTTTTCCCCCTTTGCCCCTCTTCACCTAACACCCCTGATTCCCTCAGGCAATCCCCGCACCATTGTTTGTATCCATTGGTCATATGTATAAGATCTTTGGCTACTCCATTTCCTATACTGTACCTTATATTCCCATGACTATTCTGTTAACTACCTACTTGTACTTCTTAATTCCCTAATCTCTTCACCCACTCCCCTATTACCACCTCCCATCCAACATCCATCATAGTGGTTTTTGTAACTATGATTCTATCTCTGTTGTTCTTACTTGCTTAGTTTTTTAGATTCAATTGTTGATAGATATGTATTTATTGCTATTTTATTGTTCATAGTTTTGATCATTTTTTTCTTAAATGAGTTCCTTTAACAGTTCATACAAAAATTATTTGGGGATGATGAACTCATTTAGTCTTTTCTTGTTGGGAAGCTCTGTATCTGCCCGTCCATTCTAAATGATAGATTTGCTGGGTAGACCAAACTTGGCTATAGGTCCCTGCTTTTCACAACTTTGAATATTTCTTGCTAGTGCCTTCTAGTCTGCAAAGTTTCTTTTGAGGAATCAGTCTTATGGAAACTCCCCTGTAGGTAATTAAGTGCTTCTCTCTTGCTGCTTTTAAGATTCTCTCTTTATCTTTAATCTTTGACATTTTAATTACTATGTATCTCAGAGTGAGCCTCTTTGCATCCATCTTGTTTGGGACTCTCTGTGCTTCCTAGACTTGCATGTCTGTTTCCTTCACTGATCATTTCCTTTCTATTCATTGCCATATATTTTCTCTTAAATCCTAAAACTTGTTTATAATTATTGAGAATATAGTGCTTAGAATAAATTATTCCACTATTATAATTTATCTTATAAATCATATATTCTGAAATGTTTATGAATATGTAAGAAAATTTTATTTATGTATTGATTTATGCCTTAGCTAGATCAATTTGTAAAGACATGACTCTTGTGATGAACTGTTCCACATGGAAATAAAGTAATAAGATAATTTTATATTTTTTCTATTGTACTTCAAATACTTACCCATAAAGGAGTTTATTGTTTTAACTCTAGGCCTTATTCAAGTTGATATTTTCTTAACACCTGTGGATGATATCTAGGAGTGGACACAGTTGATAAAAATATTTCAGATGTACATGTGTTTTCAAAAACCAAATACAATTCCTATTTTATAGCCTACACTCTAATAATGATAAACATAACCATGACCTCAATTGCTCTAAAAACAATACATGTAACAGTTAAATAGAATTTATACAGTATTTCCAAATGTTATCACAATTAACCTTCACAAGACTTTTAAAAAGAGATTTATTAACTTCTACTTTCAGTGAAAGAATATTTATGAAGTATTTCATATGCCTTCTATGGTCTCATATGTTTTGATGTACTATTCTTTCATGTTTATTTCTTTATGATGGTATTATAATTTATTTGTTGGGTTAAGTGAAAAATCAAGGTGAGTTTTGACTGAGGTTAAATTAATTGTATTAAAGTGTTATATAGTATAGCATGTTAATTATATTATGTTTATATTAACTAATTTGGGAACTAGCCTGGCTGATGTGGCTCAGTGGATTGAGTGCTGACCTGTGAACCAAAGAGTCACCTGTTCTATTCCCAGTCAGGGCACATGTCTGGGTTCCAGGCCAGGTCCCCAGTGGGTAGCACGTGAGAGGCAACCACACATTGATGTCTCTGTCCCTCTTTCTCCCTCCCTTCCTCTCTGTAAAAATAAATAAATAAAATCTGTAAAAATAATTTGGAGAACTAACTACTTAATATTGTCATCATATCTGAGAACATGGCAAGATGTTTGCCATTTGGTTCGAGTTCAATAATCATCAATTTATTTTATAGTTTTAAAATTTTTATTTATTGATTTTAGAGAGAGGAAAGAAGAAAGAGAGAGACATTGATTTGTTGTTCCACTTATTTATACACTTATCAGTTGATTCTGATGCATGTCCTGACCAGGAATCAAATCCCTCAACCTTGGCATATAGAGATAATGCTCTAACCGACTAAGCTACCTAGCCAGAGCTTTACTTATAGTTTTAAATGAAAGAATTTTACAGTTATTTCGCACTTATCTTAAGTAATTTGTGATTGCTGGAATAGAGGTCTTGTCCCAGCCTCTTCAACTCAAGCACCACAAACTCATTACCCAGATGTGGTTATGTACTTGAGGAAGAGGGAAGGGAATGGTGAAGGGTTGACACTCTTAGAAGGTTTTGCTGTAACAGCTCAACAATAATCCTGATATTTGCTCCTTTTCTAGGTACATATTCAACACCCTAGGCCTTGTGAACAATATTTTCCAGACTGTACTTTAGAGCTGGTTCCCATTGTTCATTCAGATCTTGTCTGCTTTCTGTCATCCAAGCGTTGCTTTGGCTGTAGTGAAGCACCTCTACTTGTGTTACTTTTGTAAATTAGATAGATAGATGTAGATATAGATATAGATATATAACTTATATATCTATATATAAATAAATAGATATCATTTTTATCATTTCATATCTAATTTTTCATTTGAAGGAAATTGGAGAAGTGGGTGCAGGTGGTACAGGTCCACTACATATTCAATCATCTGGAGCTGGGAGATAGTAATATATTTCCATACCTAAACCTGTATTAAACTGACTTATGACTTAATCAGTCTCACAAACAAACACTTATCAAAGAATTCAGTGAATTCTAGTCAATGAATTAGTTTTATACTTTTGATTTTTAAATCTTTAAATTTTGCAAGCTTATGTTTTCCACCCACAGTAATGTTAAATTTAGTATCTTGAGTCTATATTGATTCCAAATAGTCTGAAAGGTCATTTGAGCCCTTATTTTGTAGAGAAAACAATTTCAACAATAATACACTATCAAGTAACATTACCCATGAAAAATAAGGAATTTAACATGCTGTTTTTCTCTGTCTCCAAATAAGCTACTTTGACTTATAGTACACTGAATACTTAAATTCAGATAATTATTATAAATTTTCTTATACATCTTTTTATCTTTTATATTTGAAATAAGTATTACAGCATAAATATATTTATTTAGACATTAATTTTAATATATTGGCTCAAGGCTCACAGACACCTCTTTTAGATCTTCCCTTTTATGTTATGAATTGTTTTTGAGTGGGCAAAGTACTTTTATCAATTTATTTTTCAAAAAGTTTGTATGAGTGGAAGCTTTTCAATGCCTTCATACTTAGTAGTATTAGGCTGAATATAATATTGTGTATTACAATTTTTTTAAAATAAAAGCAAAAACTAAAGATACCTTACCTAACCATAGTATTTGAAAATATAACTTCAATATTTTTATTTCTGCACAAAAATCTGTTCTGTTTTTATGTTGTGATATCTTTATATGGCTATAGAGTCAATAAACGTGATTTAAAAAAATCGAAAACACAATTTAAAAGTACCAATTAAAATACTGTGGTCTCACAAAAGATTACCAGTGCAATTCCTTACTATAGATCCCTTTTGTTTTTTAGTAATATGAACTGAGGTTATCACTTGCTTTTAAAAAATGGTATATTTTTCAAATCTTGCCCCAGAACAAATATTTTCAGATTCTTCTGTTGAAAAACAAAAATGTAATTGTTGATAAAAGACCTAAAACACATTATTAAATTAATCATTTTTCCCATTTTAAAATCAGTCTTGAGCATTAAGTTTTTCATGAAAAAATTTTGGTAATTTTAGAATAAAATTCTAATAAATTCATTTTTTTCTCTTTATATTGTCAAAATAAATTCATTTAAGCTCTTCTCAGCTCTGTAAATTTAATTGTACTATCAGCATTAAATACATACCTTTGCTGATAGATCTGACCTTTTATCTGATTACCATGTAGTTCTTAAAGTTCTCATAGCAAAACTCTGGGTTGGAGAGAAATCTTTTATGAGAAGAATAGTATCATTTGATATGTATAATTCCTTATATGAAAGTTAAGAGAAGGCTCCCTTAAAGACAGTGTAACCCTCCAAATGACCTCCATATCTGTGATTCCATTTCTGTTCTGGTTGTTTATTTAATTTGTTTTTTAGATTCAGTTGTTGATAATTGTGAATTTGTCACTATTTTAATGTTCATAGTTTTGATCTTCTTCTTTTTCTTAAATACCATATTTTGCTATGTATAATGCATACTTTTTTGTCCAGATTTTGAGGGAAAAATAAAGACACACATTTATACATGGGTGGTACTAATTCCATATCTATATAAATATCTTTTATAATTGTGTGTTACATAATTTTTTGTGCCACAATATGCTCAAAAATAAATATTAAAATGCCTTTATAATACAAAAACAAGTATCTAGATATTAATAAATAAATCAATCACTGAATTTAAAAAATTAAAACAAAATTTTTTCCTAAAAGTTTAGGCCATGAACGTGGGTGTGCATTATACAACGGCAAAATATGGTAAGTCACTTTAACATTACATGTAATAATGGCTTGGTGATGATGAACACCTTTAGCTTTACCTTGTCTTGGAAGCACTTTATCTAACCTAAGAATTATCAGCTGTGGGGGTGGAAGGAAAGGGGGAGAATGGGGGAAAAAGTGCAGGGATTAAGAAGCATAATTGGTAGCTACAAAATAGACAGGGGGCTATTAAGAATAGTATGAGAGCCCTGACTGGTGTTGCTCAGTGGATTGAGCACTGACCTATGAACCAAAAGGTTGCCAGTTTGATTCCCAGTCAGGGCACATGCCTGGGTTGCAGGCCGGGTCCCCAGTGCGGGGCTTGCAAGGGGCAGTCACACACTGATACTTCTCTCCCTCTTTTTCTCCCTTATTTCCCCTCTGTCTAAAAATAAACAAATAAAATATTTTAAAAAATGAATACACTCCTAAAAAAAAGAATAGTATAAGAAATGGAGAATCCAAAGAACTTATATTCACAACCCATGGATATGAACTAAGTGGGTGATTGCTGAAAGGAATGGGCGTATCTAATGGAGGGCAGCAAAGAGAGAAAATTGGGACAACTGTAATACCATAATCAATAAAATATATTTAAAAAAACAAATATATTTAAATATATTTAAAAACAGATTTAAAATCAATAAAATATATTTAAAAAATCAAGTGTGTAGTCACTTGATTACACACTTTACTGTTGAATAATGCTTTGTGAGTAATAGTGTGTAGGCAGTTATTTTGTTAATTAAGATAATAGCTAAAGATTCACTTTACATTTCTTTTACACATTACTTGAAATATGCTAACATAATGTGAAATAAAATTGCAAAAATAATCTCTGTAATTGTCTACAGGCAAGTTGTATGCTTTTTAAAACAATGCTTTTAGCCCTGGCTGGTGCAGCTCAGTGGATTGAGTGCCAGACTGTGAACCAAAGGGTGCCTGGTTCCACTCCCAATCAGGGCACATGCTTGGGCAACCACACACTGATGTTTCTTTCCCACACTCTTCCTCTCTCCCTCTCTCTAAAAATAAATAAATAAAATTTTTAAAATTTTTTTAAAGAATTTACTTAAAAAGTAAAAAAACGGTACTTTTAAATTTATACTTGTTAAAACCAACCAAAGTACTTAATTGGAAATTTCAATAACATTCACTGATCTATTTTTAATAATTTAAAAAAAATTTTGGTGCATTTCATTATCTAGTTTAATTTTTAATTCAAAAAATATAACATTCATAAAATTAAAAAATGCATATTGTCAATAAGTCAATGACTATAATGATTAATTTCGAGCTCTATCAATGTATTTATTTATTTTCTTATATGATAAATTATGTGTAAATATTAATATATAAAAATGATCTGTGAGTAAATGTAACATTTTAAATTATCTAGCTAAGTAGTGCATTTGTCTGAGAGGCAGACAATCATAATAATTTGATTTTACTCTGGAATGTTCTCTTTTGTATTCAGGCTATACTATGTAATTGATCAATAATAGACTATATTTACAAAAATGTGACTACATTTGATGAGTAAGTTTTGATTCTTTTTACTATTATTTACTCTACGATGAGATTCACAAACATGAATATTCACAATTTCACAAAAGCCATCAATAGTTTTGTCTTTTACTGTTTATTTTCATGTCACAAAACAATGTGTAACAATTTTATCATATATTACTAACACTGAATTACAACATATTCATTTTCTGATTTATGTTTGTAACGGTTACCACAAGTTTATTTAATCTACATTTTAGTGTCCTGAGAGGATGAATAATTTCCTATGTTTAATATTGTTCCCTCTGGCATATTTACATACTTTTGTCTAATAGTAAAATAGAAATCAGATCTTTAACTATAATTTCCAATATAAGCTTAATATGTGGTAAATAACAACCTATTGCCATTTTATACAGCTATCTAATGTTTTCTTTAAAATTTTACTTGTTTAAATCAAATAAAAAATTAAATTTTACCACAAATCATTAATATTAACAAAGTTATAAAGATCAATATATTTTGACAGCGATGTGTAAAATGAGAGCTAACTTTATTTGAACTAATTTTACTAAAATGTAAATGTCTTACTGAAAGCAATTAAATATTAATAACATATTTCCATAATACAGTAAAGGAATGTTTGAAGTTCTTAAAAATTGATCTTGATCTTTTCTAAAGACTGCTAGTATTAGATATTTTTTCTCAGACTTTACAAAATATCTCAAGTATTTTGTTATTGGTGGTTGAAATTTTAATGCTGAAATACATTAAAATTTTTATTATAAAAATATGACAGTTGCATAATTAAATGAAAATTATTTTATTAATCTTTAATGGTGGCTCAACATCCACAATTAAATTTATAGAAATTGCAAATACAAAGTTGATGCTGACCTTTTATATTATAAAAATTGATACTGTTACCTATGGCATAACAATGCAGGAGCTCTACTGGATCCAAAGTATACACCAGTACATACTGATTTTTTTTTTCTAGTAGTGATAATCCACAGGAACAGAAAAGATTTAGGAGATATATATTTTTTTCTTTTCTTTTTTTAACTTTATTTTTTTATTTTAATAGTTGTTCTTGTACAGTTTTCTGTCTTTTACTCCCATCCCAGCCCACCGCCCCAGCCCTCCCCACCTCCCTCCCATTTCCACCCCCCGCAGTCTTTGTTCATGCGTCCTTTATACCTTTTGCTCCAAACACTTCCCCTTTTCCCCTGAAATTCCCTCCCCTCTCCCCTCTGGTGACTATCTGCCCATTCTCAATTTCAGTGTCTTTGGTTATATTATGCTTGTTTGTTTTGTTGATTATGTTCCTGTTAAAGGTGAGATCATATGGTATTTGTCTTTCACCACCTGGCTTATTTTGCCTAGCATAATGCTCTCCAGTTCCATCCATGCTGTAACGAATGGTAGGAGCTCCTTCTTTCTTTCTGCTGCACAGAATTCCATTGTGCACTATGGAAAGCAATATGGAATTTTCTAAGAAAACTAAAAATGGATCTTCCTTTTGACCCAGGAGATATTTTTGTATTTAATGATTTGTAGGTTTGTGGTTCAATTGAAGTAGTAGCTAATACTTTTTCAATATATTGTTATTTCTTGATTGTTTAATCTCAAGTTGTTTGAAACATATATATGCATAGTTTTACTCATTGCAGCCCATTCAGTGGAAATGCTTTCATAATAAACCACTGTGGATTGTTAAACACCTGCAGTTGAAATAAAAGGTAAAAAATAAGAGATTAAAAACAATTCAAAGTTTAAAAATAAGAAAAAAATTGGTAAGGAAGAATACCTATTACATTATTATTAAATAGCAAAAAGGTAAAACATAAAAATGTTTAATAGCACCCTGGTTGATGTGGCTCAGTTGGTTGGAGTGTTGTCCCATATACTGAAAGGTTGTTGGTTCGATTCCTGGTCTGGTCATACACCTGGGTTGTGTGTTTGATCCCTAGTCAGGGAGCCTATAAGAGGCAACCATTCAATGTTTCTCTCTCTCTCTCTCTCTCTCTCTCTCTCCCCTTCCTGTATCTCTAAAAGCCATAAAAGAATGTCCTCAGGTGAGGATAAAAAAAGTGTTTGATAACTTATAGCATCTAAAGATATTGTTAGTATTACAAATATAATATTTAATAACAGAGAAAAGATTAAGTCATAGCATTCAGGATAAAAGCCTACATTATAAGAACAAAATTATCTATTAAAGAGCAATAAATGAAATAAGCAAAATAAATCAAAATCAACTGATGTTGTGAAATGGTAGTTATACAAGAATAATTGAGTTAAATCTGAATTTTTTTACTGTTCTTTCCTTATAGTTTTTAAAACTATGCAACTAATTAAAATAATTAATTTTTAACATGAAGAATATGACAAGAGGATTTGAAAATCCACAATGAAATTTAATGCTCATTTCCCTATAAGAATATGCATATGGTACCCTAATGTAAATTTATGTTAATTTGATGATTTTTAAATATGATTAAAACATTCCTGTTTTTTCTAAATGAAAAATACAAAAATATGTAAAAATTACAAATTATATATTTATCTCAACTCACTATTTTTATGTGTTTCTTTTTGTGTTTTCTATATTTATATGAAATACATACATGTTGACAAAATTCATATACTTAAAATATGTGGATATTTAACTCTCATTTTATTAACTATTAAACTAATAAAAATGTGTCTTGGCTGGTGTAGCTCAGTGGATTGAGTGCAAGCCTGCAATCTGAAAGATTGCAGTTCGATTCCCAGTCAGGGCACATGCCTGGGTTGCAGGACAGTTCCCAGCAGGGGATGCATGAGAGGCAAACCATACACTGATATTTCTCTCCCTCTCTCCTTCCCTTCCCCTCTAAAGATAAATAAATAAAATCTTTAAAAAATAGCTTGCTTTAAACTAATAAAAATATGAATGCATTATAGTGTTTACATATTATATATTTTATATCCATTATATATTTTTAAGTGATTGGGTGATAATTTCAACACCATAGTTAATCACATCATTCACCTGTAATTAAGCTAACTAGAGAGCATCAAAATATATGAAATACAAGCTAGAAAACCTGAAGACAGAGCTAGACAAATCCTAAAGCATAGAGCTGTTAACTCTCATTTTTAACCTATAGAAAAAGATAGGTAAGACTGCTTAAGCATATAGAATATTTGAGCAAAACGATCAACCATCTTGACCAAATTGACTTTTTAAAACAGCTTTATTGAGATATAATTCACATACTATACTCTTCATTAATTTAATGTGTAAAATTCAATGTTCTTAGGTGCCTTCAGGGTTGTGTAAGCATAACTACCATCCATTTTAAGCATTTTTGTAGTCTCAGAGAGAAACCCCACAACCATTTTCAGTCAATTCCCATTCCTTAAACCCACCCAGCCCTAGGCAACCACCAATCTACTTTCTGTCTCTATAGATTTTCCTATTTTGGACATTTTATTTGAATAGAATTGTACAACATGTGATATTTTGTGACTGGTTTCTTTCACTTAGCATAATGTTTCCAAGGTTCACCCATGTTGTAGAATGCATCAATATTTCACTTTTTCTATTGTTGGATAGTATCTTATTGTATGGTATGTCATCTTTTATTTATCTATCATCAATTGATGGGAAATTTGGGTTGTTTCCACCTTTATGGGGTGGATTGACTGTGGGAATGGGGGGTGAGTGGGGCAAGAGGGAGCAATGGGGAAAAAGGCAGGACAACTCTACCTAAACAACAATAAGACAAAGCAAAATTCAAGAAAGATAAAATTGATAAAAATACATTTTTGATAGAATAAAATTATTATAGGGTAGATTATACAAACATTTTCTTTTAACATGGAAATACAAAGGTAATTCAAGGAATTATGGAAAATTGAGCAATTACAACCAAACTCCCTCTTTATATTGTATATCAATCTGGGGATACATTATGTAGCATGATAAATAAAAATAGAAAACTTCATTACTGGTTGTAATAAACCAAGGAGGATCTCCAAGTCCTATAAATTTCTGTTGCTTTAATGTAAAGATATTGTCAGATTGAAGGAAAAGTTAACATATCTAGTTACTTACCTTATATAAAGTTCTAACTATGTTTTCAGTGAAAGAGAATTCCATAAAACACACAAACTCTTGCTGTGACTGAATAGGTCAACTGTGGAGCAGTTGGATAAATGTTGGGATTGAACCAATATTTTTGAAAAGTTTAGGTAACAAAGTGTATCTTTCCATCTTATCCTTGGCACAAATTTTATTTATTTATATTTTAAAATAGCAATTCAACTTGCTACCTTCCCAAACAAATAAATAGGACACTTTTTAACAGGGAGGGGAATCTTGAAAACTGTGGGAGGAAAAAAAGGAAATCATCCAAAGTATGAGGAAGTTGTGGAGAGCAGGACTGAACTAAGATTGCATTAGTCCTGTCTACAAAGATGACCTGGAGGGAAGCCATGTTTAGAGTATGTGCAGTAGAACAAAGACTCAGAGGAATGATGCAATCCTTCAAGCAGGTGCACTACAACATGGTAGATAGTCTGGGTTTAACTGAAGGGTAATACCACCCTCTAGAGTATGTGCAGATGAGCAACATAAACAACATGTGCTTATCAAGGTTGCACAAAACAACATGTGTTAATCAGAAGCTAATGTAACATTGCATCATACAAGAGTATATAAACAGAGAACTTCACACCATGACAACTGTGGAAAGCAAGACCAATAAAATGGCATTGGCCTAATCAAGATAGCATAAAATATATAAAACCAACTGGAGTCACTCATATCAACCAAGATGGCTGCCAGTCAGCCAGGACACTGGTTCAAGAGGGAAACTACCTAAGTCATACTATTCACATCTGGCAAGGAGACACACCTAAGACAGCTGCACAAATGACCCGAACAGTCGTGTCTGCACAGCTGGACCACCCATAGGTAGGCTACTGGGGAAAGTTCCCACTTGCCATCAAGGGTGCCAAGACACTTATCAAGAGACCTGGAAGGGTGGAGTGCACCACTTTCATGAAACAACTGAGGCAGGCTCCACACCACAGCTAAGACAGCTGAGCTCAATACACCAGAGTGCTGTTCCACTGCCATGCTGATCTCCCTTGGCAATGGCCACCAGGCTCTGCCCTGCTGGACTGAGAACTTCGTCTGCCCTACTGCTCACCTGGCTCCGGAGATCCTTCTTTGCAAGATGCTGAAGACTCCCTTGCCCACTGTGCTGTCTCCTGGACCTGCAGACTGAGACTCTGGGAATCAGATTCGTCATCACCCATTCATTGTTGTGTGTGTATTATAAATCTCTTAGATTATTACAGTGTGAATAGGATATTAATGTATGTTGATCTTTTACTTTTAGTGAACCTGCATTCAATAAAACCTGAGTGAATAGCATAGTTGCCATGTGTGACTCTTGTGTATCCCTTGATGCTGAGCTGCTCAGCAGGCAGCTAGCCGAGCAGTTTGCTTGACTGACTTATAAGAAAGCCTGTATCCAGAACATACACTCGTGACAACAATGCATGAGGAAAGCGAGTCACTTTGAAACATTCTGAATATTCTGGCTTGGGAGAAAGAGCTCTGCCACAGTTCTGTTCCTCTGACTGCCTTGTAAGACATTGACCACCCAGCTGCCTCCCGGACCCAGACCTGATCTGGACTCTTGGGATTCGGGTTTGTTATCCCCCAATTCTTTTGTGTGATATTGTTTCTGACTGTTACTGCTATAGATTGATTGTTATTGATTTAGATCAAACCTGCATCAATAAAAGTTGAGTGAATATCATAGTCAACCTGCTTGGCTCACTGATATTCTTTTATAGCAGTGCTGTCTGTAGGGCTGGTGGCCTCGCACTTCCAGTCCATGACAAATGCTGGAGGCTGACTTATAGAAAAGACTATGGTGTGGGTACTCCTAAGGTTAGATATCTCTTGCAACAGCAGCCCATTTGAACTTCCAAAGGAGTTAAGACCAAATTTCTCTGTCTAAAGAAAATACATAGCAAACTTAAAAATCTGCAGCAGATTAAATTAAGGAATGAATATGCCTACATAGATTGAAAAATATATGTGTGTATATATATTTGTATATATAGAGATTATATAAATATATAGGTATAGATATGTATCTATATAGACTGATGCATACCTATATCTATACATATGTATGTATAGATCTATATAGGTACATATCTGTATCTATATATGTATGTACACACACACATAAAGAGAGAGGGGTCACTTTAAACATTTTTGGCATGAAACTTCCCCAAGAGAACACCAAATATTTTGAAAATAGCAATAATGACAAACAATAAAAGTGAGAGTTAACAATATCAAAAAAGGATGAACTGATATTATACAAGAAATGAAATAATATAAATATGAAAGGCAAAATAGATTTCTAACAATGAATTGAACATTGAGAATGTAAAGAGTCTTAGCAGTGTATTATTTTTCCTAATTTAATTCCATGTGGGCAGAGAATATATTCTTTAATATTACAATTATTAAACATATGTTGAAACTTTATGACTCAAAGGCATTGTATGTGCCCATGAGTCCTCTATTCATGTTCCTTGGCTTGCCTCTTCCCCTTCTCTCACCCTCCCCTTCCCCCACCCCAGGGTGCAGCCAGAATCTCCCCACTCTCTGGCATTGTCCTGGCCAGTGACCACTGCCCCAGCTTGGGTACACCACCAGCTATGTATGTGTGCAATCTGTTTTTCCCCGGAAGCTTTGCTCATTCTAGTCACTCCCGCCACAGGTATGTGGTTTCCAGGGAGGGAAAAGGGCCCCTAGGCTACTACCCCCGACCCAGCTCTCCTCCTATTTGTCCCCATGGTGGCCGAGGTTTCTGGTGCCATGCATGGGGACTTTGTCCATCTGCCAATAAAACGTCCTTATAGCCCATTTTGAAGCATCCTCTGCACACTTTGGCTTCCAAACTTCATATCAATTAAGATTCTGTTGGCTGTTCACTTTGTTTTTTGGAAGAGCAACTAAGTGTCCTAGTTGGATGCAAGAGCAAATGGGCTCAATTCACACCTACTTCGCCATCTTCTGCCCAAATACCTCAAAAATATTTTACATGTGTTGATAGATGATGCCTTTAGTTTTCTTTCAGATTAACATGTAGATTTTTAAAAAATGTATGAAATTGTTATGGGAAAGGGTTTGTGAAATGTACCACTTTCTTCACATAATAAATCTTTACCTACAGCATGATAGAGGTTTCATTTTTGAGTCAGAGGTCCTAATTACAGATTCACAATTTTTTTCTGATTCCCAAATGATATGATGACACCAATACACAAAAATAAAATGCTTTTTTAAAAGATTTTATTTATTTACCTTTTTTAGAGGGGAAGGGACGGAGAGAGGGAGAGAAATATCAATGTATGGTTGCCTCTTGTGCATCCCCTGCTGGGAATTATCCTGCAACCCAGGCATGTGCCCTGACTGGGAATCAAACTGCGATCCTTTGGTTCGCAGGCCTGCGCTCAATCCACTGAGCTACACCAGCCAGGGCCAAAAATAAAATGTCGTTAATATTTCTTGCCAAGAGTGAATCTTTTTTTTCTAAACTTATGTGATTATGGATGCCTTCATTCCAACATGGTATAAATATAGATTTAATTAGCAGAAAGAAATGCTTTCCCATTCTGTAAACTTAGGTGTTTCCAAAAATAACGTTCTGCCTTGGAGGAAAATATCCTTTCTCCATGAATTTTTTTTCTGGAAAAATAATATAGGTTTTGAAAGCAGTCAAACTTTGGATCAAATTTCAGGTTTTCTAACAAAATGTGTGAGCATAGGCATCTAATAACTTTATTCCTATCAGCCTTCAATTGTTAAAATTGAGAATGATGTCTGTTATGTGGGGAGGAACAGGAGACTAACAAAATACACAACTTTTATTAATCACTGATATTTGTTTCAAAACTTCTTTCAGATTTCCATATTAATCAAAGTACTTAGCATTGGAAGAAAGTTATTTTATCCTTTTTGTTAACATTTAGAGGATAAAATTTTAAAGTTTGTGCTACCTATTCCTAGGTTACTTCTTAAAGGTTTTTAGGCCAGCAGGTCAGTATTTCCTTGGACTCTGCATCAACCAATTCAGAGGTAAAAGAACAAAGAGAATAAAGCCTCTGAAAGAGAAAAGGGAATCTAAGATTCAATAGCCCTAGTTATAAAGAAACATTTGTTCTTGAACTATCTCATAAATTCTCCTGAGAATGAAGCAAGTGTATGAATTAGCACAGCTATTAGAGGTTCTAGTAACAAATGCTATCACTTTTGTTAAATTCTTGTGAAAATTCCCAAAACATTATAATGCTATACAAACTAACCAGCAAATAAACAGCAAACAAACAAAAAAGCAAACAGGTTTTTTTCTGCCTGCTAAAATTTGTTTTCATACCCTCCAATTAGAGTTTTTATGAGTTATCCTTATTTACATATTAATTCACTAATATTTTATATATCCATGAATTTGTTTCTTGAATTTCTACTCTGTACTATCTGTTAAGGTTAAATATTGTCTCAATAACTATAGCTATAAAATAAATCTTATTAAAAGTCCTAATATTTTGTTTTCCTTTAAAATTGTGTAGCTATCCCAATTTCAGTACTCTTTCATATTGAATCTTCCTATCTATGACTATAGGTAATTTTGAATTTTATCCATATAAATCTTTTTTTATTTTTGTAGTATTACAGTTGTCCCTATTTTTCCCCTGTTGTTCTCCACTGCCCTGCCCCTCCCCCTCAGAGTCAATCCCCACCCTGTCCATGGGTCATTCACACATGCTCCTTATCTAGACCCTTCCCCTTCTTTCCCTGCATATTTCTTTCACCCCTCCCTTCTGGTCACTGTCAGTCTGTTCCTTGTTTCCCTTTATACCTTAAATCTCTTTATTTATGTTTCAATGGTTCCTTCTTCCATAGCTATTATTTATTGAGAGGGAAAATTCATTTGTCTTGCAGTGTTTCTCACAGCCTATATTTTTCTGATTCATCCTCATGATGTCACTCATCATCTTCTTCTTTCTGTTATTTACAATAAATAAATGTATCATGCTTTATATGATTCTAGTTTGGTGTTTGATTTTTCTGTTAAAATAAGTTCTCTTTATCTTATTATTTTATTATTATTTTAAATTACATTTAGTGAGGTGACATTGATTAATAAGATCATATAGGTTTCAAGTGTACATTTCTATGGTACATCATCTGTATATTGTGTTGTGTGTCCGCTGCCCAAGGTCAAATCATCTTCCATGACCATATATTTACCCCCTTTACCCTTTAGCACCTCTCCACTCACTTCCTTCTGGTAAACACCATACTGTTGTCTGTGTCTATGAGTTTCAGTTTTACATTTCACATATGAGCACAATCTTATGGTTCTTGGCTATTTCTGACTGACTTATTTCATTTAGCATAATATTCTCAAGGACCATTCATGCTTTGCAAATGGCAGTATTTCATCTTTTCTTCTGGCTGAGTAGTATTCCATTGTATATATGTATATCTTCTTTATTCAATATATGTACGTCTTCTTTATTCAACGTCTCTATCAAAGGACATTTTGGTTATTTTCATGTATTGGCCACTGTGAATAATGCTGCAGTGAATATAGGGGTGCATACGCTGTATCTTTGTGAATGTTTTCAAATTCATCAGGTAGATACCCAGAAGAAGGATTGCTAGATTATACGGTAACTCTATTCTTAATCATTTCAGGAACTTCCACAACTGTTTGATGTTTTTTGGCAAAAACACTTTTTTGGTTTTGGAGCCTCCTTACATTAAATCCTAAATCCTTTTGGTTGGTTTTAGAAGTTTTTTGTGAACATCATTGATATGTGGTACAACAAAATGTTCCAGGCTCATCCTATGCATATCCTGCCCCAGACCTGGAAAAACTTCTTTGGCAAGAAGTTTTCATTCTTAGTAGTGAAGAATGGTATTCAGAATTTTCAATATGAGTACTGAGGATATTTCTTCCTATTAGACTAGTCACTGTGTCTCAGTACTTTCAGAGGACAGAGCAAGGAAACAAAATTTTTTTAAGGATTACATTTATTGTATTAAAAATGATACCTCCAAATTGAATTCAGCAATACAGGGATTTTGTGTAGCCTCACAAATATTACTTCTTTTCTCCCTTTTCCAGAATATGCTGAATATCCTGTTCTCAATGGCACCAATATAACTAGAATTTTCTTTGTGTCATAACACATCTACAACAGCATAAGAGTAACAATTATTTAAATAACATCATAATACATTTATTGTAAATGGTTTGAATTTCTTGTAGTTTTTATAATTATTTTAGAACATGCTTTACTAAGGTTATACAGCAAATTTCAGAAATTATAAAGTCACTTAAAGTGCTTATGCTTTTGACTAAATAACAGGTAAGTTCATTTGTTTCATTTTTATTTTGGATTTTAGGGGTAGCTTTACAAAATTAGTTGTGTTCTATAGCTATTTAAAATATTTACATGGTTCCAAAATGTAGTCCCTCTCGTTTATGTGTGGTATATGTCATTCTAAGTTGTGTTTATCATTATTTTATTGGTCATTATTTTTTGTAAGAAAAATTCTAATTAATTATTTATTCATTAAGCATATTTTGTTAAAAGTATCAGAATTAATAGGTGAAGATTAGAATATAAGGAGAAAAAAACAGGCTCCTGGTGAAGTAAAGGGATATATTAGAATATTTCATATACTTTCTTATAACTGCCACAGCAACTTTATGACTATTTTATTTCAAAATACTATTACTGAAGAATAAGTTGAGGATCAAATAAGTCAGGTAGCCTTAAAAATTTATGGAGGTAACGAGTGCAAGATTCATGTTTAAATCCAGATATAATCTCAACCAGTCTCTTATTACATTAAATTAGGAAAATAATTAATTAATATTTGTTTAATTCCTTACAGAATTGTTTTATACCTTATTAAACCTTCAAAATAACACTAGGAGGAAAGTTTTTATCTGTGTTTTAAAACAGAAATGTTGACTTTAAATCTAGCACCATACTATCTGGTAGCATATTCAGTTGGATTAAATTTGTATGTAAACACTGAGTGAGATGAGAGAATAACTTATTTTTATATCTAAAAGCAGAGTGATATATTTTATTTACTAGGTGTCCAGAAAATATTTCAATATTAGTTTTCATGAATGTTCTAAATTGTTAGAGTTTTGAAGATGTACATTCTTTCATATATTCCATTCTAAATTGTGTTAGTTTTTCTTCTATACACTTTGAGTAACATCACAGTTTTTCTGGTTTCTGTTAACAAACACATTTCATTACAAGTTCAGTTTTCCTTGTAAAATGAGCGACATCCTAATGACATTGACAGCAGAAACACACAATAGATAAGGTGGTTCAATAAGGTATGTGCATTTGTTTTATCTGTTGGGAATGTAGAAAAAAGTACCTTGGAAGCTGCTAATAATGTCAATTAGTCAAGTCTAAATGATGGCTGATTATCTATTCCAACAGCAAATCTCCCCAAAACCTTGACTTAAAAGCACCTAACGCATGCAAATTTTTACTAGCTCTAAAAGTTGGCACAGCAGTCCTGTGAACAACCTTATCTTTGTTCTTACAAAGAAATTGTCCTGCTTACAACTGGTGAAAATGCTCAACTTCTGGCAGTTCCATGGTCCTTTGTTTGGATAAAATTAATTCTGCCTTACCTAAAACTGTTTTCTGAAATCATATCGCAGAGTTAATGGTTAGAGTTCTTTCACCTTTATCAACACTGAGCACGAAACAGGTGGATACTGGAGAGAAGATATTGATAAAGAAGTATGTTTTTATAAAATCCCAATTTTTCACATTAAAAATGTATTCTCAGTATTTTACTGTAAAACAAGTAAATAAAGAAAGAAAATCTCAAGATAAAAATGGTCAGACAGGGTGGTTTAAAAGACATCCTAGGTTCTGCCTCTGATTCATGGGGCTGGGACATCACAACCAGGTCTGAATCTGTTACTTGTTCCCCTTTTCCCAGTCTTTTCAGGAGACCAGATTCCCCAACATCTCAAGCCACCAAAATGAGTTGACATCCATGGCCAAGTATTGCCAAATCTTTGGCACACAATTCAGGAAGATTAGCATCTACCCCTACCTCTCATATTAGTAACCATAGTGGATGGCACACCCTAACACTCATGATCACAGGTCTCAACAGACTTCTCTCCACAGGACACACATAGGGCCCAGGAAATCTGCACAACTTTGTGAATGGTTGATGGATGTATTGCAGCTACCATCAAATATTTGGGGAGTTTGACTGCAACATAAATTAAGGTCTCACAAGGGTACATTTGCTGTACCCAGAATTTTACTGGGAGCAGCAGTTACTTCTATTGCATTAATTATAATGTCACAACTTTTTAAAACACATCTATTTTTATTATATTTCTATAAATCAGTTAAAGAACTTCCTCATGTTCACATAGCTAGCAAGTGGTAGAGACAGGCCTTGAAACAGATTCTCTGTGCTTCTTGGCTCAAACCCTTTTCTATGTCATTTCATTGCCTCCCCTTATAGTACTACTCTGAGTTGATGAATATGAGGAATCGAAAGAACAGTGGGACTTTCACCTAAACAGAATGAAAAGCCACCAGTGTAAAGGGAAAATTATAAAGGAAGAGAAGAGGAAGGACTCTCAAATAAAGATTTAAAAATGTGATCAGACTTCAGCAAATCTAGTGAATAAATCCTGTTATATTGTCAATATACTCCTTGTTACACATAAATGGCCAAAAGAATTATGGTTCATTACATAATCATAATACATTGTATAATAATATGCATTCAACAGCCATTATCTCATTTATTTTCAATAATTTTGCAGAATAGGTATCATTGTTATTATCTCTTTACAAGTGTAGAAACCAGCACTCAGGTGAAGTGATGTGCTCATGTTTGTACAGTGAGCAAGTAACAGAGTCAAGATTTGAGCTCAGGTCTCCTAACTCCAAATGGAGAATACACTTTGCTTTCTTAAGTCTCCTCCTATAATAAAGGACCTTCACTACAGAGGGGCAGCTCATATTTTGCTTGGTCATAAAATTTAGTGAAAGATAACCAGCCAATAATACTGACAGCCCATTAACAGGAAAAAAATAATCAGATGGCCAGGTCTTGATAAAAATAGGGAATTTTGGATTAAATGCTACTTTTTAAATGTGCTAGCAGCAGATTACATTGGAAATATTTAGGTAAATTTGGCATTGCATTTTTAAGAAGTTTTTTAAATTTTACTTAATGATGGAATTATCTACATGTCAGAAAAGCCCTGGAATAATAAATAAAGTTGAAAAGATCATTATGTTTTCTAGTCTGACTACTGTCCTGATAAGACTATAGGGTTTAACAAATTAAATCATTAATAATCATACAAATAATTAACTTTTTCTAAGCTTATATATCATACTTTTAAATTAATAGGCCCTGATTTTAGAAGGATACTATTATGAAGATTATAGAACTGGACATACTGATATTAAAATGAATTTTAAAAATTTAATCTTTACTCTTTCTAAGACACCATATTTGGTTTTAAAAGTTGGAAAAAAACAGGTAATATAAAACACACCTGAAGTTCCAATTATCTTTAAAAAACATTTAGTAATAGTTGCTATGACAATAATTCACTGTTTTTCCTTAGCCATTTTTTTTAAGCTTCAACCTAAACAGTAATTACATTAAGGAAAGAATTAAGGAATCCCTTGGAAACAATAACAACAATGTCTTCTAAACTTATATGGTATTATTAAAATATCCATTACTGATATCTTGAACACTGTTGCAATGGTTCTAAGCTGACAAGTACAAGACAACTACATGCTCAAAAACACGTAGTTATCTTCTTTGAGGCATGATAGTAATAACGTAAACCTGGTTGAGAGACATTTGAATGAAACGTGGTCAACTCATAAGAAAATTATTTTTCTACTAAGTTTTTATAATAAAGCATTTTAATTATGCACATGACCTGCCAAGAAAATGTAATAACAGCACTTAAATATTCCAATTAGACTAGGTAAGAAAGACTGAAATCTATTGATTGCAAATTCTAATCCTGGTGTTGGAAAAATGGAGAGAAGTTAAGAATCTTCTAAAACGTGACATTTTTCTTGATCAATGATTAGTTTACATAGAAAGATTTTTTAATAAAACTAGACAGAAACATCTTGCTTATTAAAATAGTTGGTTGCAATATATGATATTATATCTAAACAAATGACATATGAGACTGCAGATGTGGACAGCAACTTCTGGGAAGAGCAATTTAAATGGTGGAGATTAAATATCATTGCTGGCAGTAGTTCAGAAATAATTCTGTACTTCTGGGGCTCAGAGAGTAACATTCTTTTAGAGGGATTATATGTGAGTGTAAGAATTACTTTGGTTAAACAGAAATGTAAATTCTTACTAGCAACCCAGGCCAATGTCTTTATTTAAGCCTATATACAATCGCATTAAAAAAATTTTCAAATAACCATCAAACAAACTTGCAATATTAATTTCTCATGGAGCAATGATATAACCCATAGCTGAAACTTTTAGTGCCATTCACATTAGATAGCAATAAAAGTGGTCCTGATGTAAATTTACTGGTTTGTACACAACTTGACCATTTCTTAAATATTAAATGCTGGTTTTGGAAAAGAAAACTTAATTTTCCCATTACCTTTGAGGTATAGCTGACATTAACCTAAGTTTATAGTGCTATCTCCCCAACAAGTATTTACTTTAATTTTTAATGTCAGTGTTTTTTTAAAAAATATATAATGATGTTTTAACAGACATACAATGTTTTCCCCTACAAATGTATATTTTGGTCAATGGAACTTATTGGACAATGGATGGATTAAAAAATCTAATATAAAAAAATTGTTAATGTCACCAAAATTCTCTTAGAAATTGATTCATTACTTAAAATTTAAACTATGAGAGTATCTCTAATAAGGTGGGACTTGGTTAATATATGTCCAATAATCTATTGCCTTAAGGCTCCATTCTTCCCCTAAAATAATTCTGCTCACTTGTCTATCAAAGGAGCCCTCATCGTCAATACCAAAAATAGTAGAATAGGAAACTCCAACACTTTTTTCCCACACTAAAGTAATGATTAAACTGGCAAAAACTATCAAGACCATCATCTGGGAAGCTCTACAATCTAATTAAAAAGTTACAACAACCAGAGGAATGCTTAATGAGGAAGTACTCTTTTACATTTGCAAAGAATAGATAAATACACCAATGAACCCACACAAATAGTGTCAACTGATATTTGACAAATGTGTAAAGGCAATTCAATGGAACAAAGACAGTCTTCATAACTAATAGTGCTGGAATGACTGGACAACCACATACAAAAACTTATTTAGATATAAACATTACACCTTTCACAAAAATCAACTCAAAGTGGACTATAGACATAAATATAAAACACAAAACTATAAAACTTCTAGAGGATACTAGAAGAAAAAAATCTATGTGACCTTAGATTTTGCAATGTTTTTAGATAAAACATCAAAAGCAAACCCATGAAAAATATTAAGTTACACTATATTAAACTTAAACACACTTGTTTTGTAAAAGACAGTTAAGATTATGAAAAACAAGCCACAGACTTAAAAAAAAATTCAAAATACATATCTAATAAAAGCTTTATATCTAAAATACACAAAGACCTCCTAAAATTTAACAACCCAAAAATAAGTAAGCCAAATTAAAAAAAAAAATAAATGAACAAAAGATGTGAACTGACACTTGACCGAAGATATATAGGTGGCAAATAAGGATATGTAAAGATGCTCAACATCATATATCGCTTGAAACAATGATGAGATATTTTTATTTACCTATTAGAATGGTTAAAAATTTAAAACATAACAAGTGTTTATGGGGATGTAGAACAAGAGGAACTCTTATTCATTACCTGTAGAATGCAAAATGGTAATTTGGAAGACATGCTGGCAATTTCCTACAAAGTTAATCATAGCTATGCCATGTGATCTGGCAATTACACAACTAGGTATTTACCAAAAATAACTTGAAAATTTATATTCACACAAATCCTTGAACATGTATGTTTATGGAAGCTGTATTCATAAGCACCTCAAACTGGAAACAACCAAGATTTCCCTCTGTAGAGGCACACAAACAGATAAATTATCCGTGGCACAATTATACAGTGCATATTATTCAGTAGTAAAAATAAATGAGATGTCAAGCCATAAAAACACATGGATAAATATTAAATGGATATTCTTAAGTAAAGGAAGCTGTTCTAAGAAAGGCTAGATACTGTGTGATTCCAACGATATGATATTCTGGAAAAGGCAAACTATAGAGACAGTAAAAGGACCAGTTGCCAGAGGTAGTGTGGCAGTAGGAGAAAAAGAAAAAGATGAATAGCTGAACTGTACAGGATATTTAAGTGGTGATCTATATATAATGAAATGGTAATTTTGGATATATAATATTACGCATTTTTCAAATATGAAAAGAACTCTGCACTATGCATCACAAGGAGTGAAACCCAATTAAACAATAGATGTTAGTTAATGATAGTTTATCAATATTGGTTCATCAATCATAAGAAATATACTACACTTATGTAAAATACTAAAAATAAGGACAATTGAGTGAGGGAGACAAAGTATATGAGAATTATCTATATATATTCTGCTCTAAAAAAGTAAGTCTATTAATCAAAAGTTAATAAAGCACAAAAGAATTAGGTAATTGGGAATTAAGGAATAAAAATTATGACATATAGAAATATACCATATTTTGCCATGTTTAATGTGCACCCTTCTTTTTGGCCCAACTTTCAGGAAAAAATTCTCTTGTTTTAATTTTTTAATTCAATTTTTTATTTTTTTATATTTAGATCATTTTTTGGCATTTATCTTTGAACATACGGATACTATTGGACATACGGATACTTTGAACATATGGATACTTTGAACATACGGAACATACTATTGCTTTCTAGAGTTACACTTTTAATACATAAGCATAAATAAAAGAATTAAAAACATTTATATAGATACATAATTAGTACTACCCGTTTATAATGTGCATCCTTATTTTTCCCTCAAAAATTTGGGCAAAAAAGTGTTCATTATACACAGGAAAATACAGGTATATAGTAAAATGGAAGTAGCTCTTTATTTGTAATTGCTTTAAACATAAATATATTAAACTCTCTAAATAAACGCAGAGACTGAAATATTTGATTTTTTTAAAATGGCACAACAATATAATGTCTATAGATGCACTTTAAATCTAAAGATTCAAATGGATTGCAAAGATTAAAAAGTGTACATCATGCAAATAGTGATGAAAAGAGAGTTCAGGTGGTCATACTAATATCAAGCAAAATATACTTTTAAACAATCAATGGATCAAAGGGGAAATCACAAGATATATTAGTGATTAAAAGAAATATGTATTTTTCTAGAGATATTAGCCAACATTTCTATGGATAAAAGCAGAGAAAATATCACATTTACATAATTAAGGCATGACATGCACCTCCCTCAAATATAACATTTAGAAAAACAAAAAATCTTTTTTTAGTATTCTAAAAAATAATCTGGAAACTTAATGGTGAAAATAAGGGTTACTGTAAGTTGGGGTGGAAGACCTAAGGTAAATGACAATTTTGAGATATGTAAATAATATGAGACCAGTGAAAAGAATATTTAATGCTATCTAAAAGATTAAAAGAATAAAAAGGAGCTATATCAATACCTCAGGAGTAAAACACGTAGAAGGCAAGTAGGCATGAAATTAATAATTATTTTTAAATGCTAACATATTGAATTCATTTTAAAACCTGGTTTTAATAAGAAAAGTAGGCAAGAGCATTTTGCAAAATTAGGCAATAATGGAGAGTTTGTAAAATATCTCTTAATAAAATGCAGCAAAGTGAATATTTTTAAATGAGCATTAAAAACCATTAGGTTTAGATAAAGTTATTTTAATATGATGAGAAAATTATCTCACTAATTTGACAAAAATAATTTATTTTGAAATGGCAAAGTAAGGTATAAAAAGGAATGTAATTAGGAAAAGTACAGACAGTTCACTTCTTTCATCAAGTGCACTAGGCTATTCTGCAAATTATTTCTATGCACATTAGTAGAAGAAAGATTTTTAAAATAAACTGAAATATTAAAGTAGCAAAAGGTATTACTCTCAGTGACTAGAATTTATGACTTAGAGTTGAAAGATCAATTGTCTTATCACACTAATCAGGTCCTCTTACTCCTGTCCAGTCTTCTTTCTAGGGTCCTGCATAGTATTTCCATTTTCAATAGTGCCCTCACATGTCATGGGGCTTCTTTAGGATGTTCTGGCTTTACAACTGAAAACACACTATGCCTTCACAACAGCCAGAGAAATTGGGTTTTTATTTAACTCCTGTGTTCAAAACACTATAAAGATTTTTCTTAGAATAAACTTTAAAGTCTCAATTATTTCTCTTCTTTTAAAGTATATTTTATTGATTATGCTATTAGTCGTTTCATTTTTTTCTCCTCTTTATCCCCCTACAACCTTCACCTCCCCACCAGCATTTCCCACATACTTCATGTCCATGAGTTGTACATATAAGGTCTTTGGCTTTTCCACTTCCTATTCTATTCTTAACCTCCCTATGTCTATTTTCTACCTACCAATTATGCTTCTTAATCCTTGTACCTTTCCCCCCATGCTTCTCCCTTCCCTTCCCCACTGATTATTCTCCATGTAATTTTCATTTCTATGATTCTGTCCCTCTTCTAATTGTTTACTTTATTTTTGTTTTTGTTTTGGGTGTTCATTTATTGATAGCTGTGAGTTTATTATCATTTTACTATTCATACTTTTAATCTTCTTTTATTTCCTGTGTTAAGTCCTTTTAACATTTCACATAATAAGGGCTTGGTGATGATGAACTCCTTTAACTTGACCTTATCTGGGAAGCACCTTATCTGCCCTTCCACTCTAAATAATAGGTTTTCTGGATAGAGTGAACTTGGGGGGGACATTGAAAGGTCCCATGGAAGGACCTTGAAAGGTCCTTGCTTTCATGACTTGGAATACTTCTTTTCAGTCCCTTCTTGCCTGTAAGGTTTCATTTGAGAAATAAGCTGATAGTCTTATGGGAATTCCTTTGTAGGTAACTCCTTTTCTCTTGCTGCTTTTAAGATTCTCTCCTTGTCTTTAATCTTGGGTAATGTAATTATGATGTGCCTTGGTGTGTGCTTTCTTGGGTCCCACTTCTTTAGGACTCTCTGAGCTTCCTGGACTTCTTGGAAGTCTATTTCCTTTGCCAAATTGGGGAAGTTTTCCTTCATTATTTGTTCAAATAAGTTTCCACTTTCTTGTTCTTCCGCTTCTCTTTCTGGCACCCCTATGCATGATTTGTTGGAATGGTAAAAGTTGTCCCAGAGATTCCTAAATCTCTCCTAATTTTTTTGAATTTTTGTTTCTTCATTCTATTCCAGCTGAATGTTTATTTCTTCCTTCTGTTCCAAATCATTGATTTGAGTCCTGGTTTCCTTCCCATCACTGTTGGTTCCCTGTATATTTTTCTTTATTTCACTTTGCATAGCCTTCACTTCTTCCTCTATTTTGTGTCCCCACTCAATTATTTCTGTGAGCAGCCTGATTACCAGTGTTTTGAACTCTACATCTGATAGGTTGACCATCTCCTCCTCACTTAGTTTATTTTCTGGAGTTTTGATCTGTTCTTTCATTTGGGCCATATTTCTTTGTCTCAGCACTCCTGTTACATTGTAAGGGGTGGAGCCTTAAGTATTCACCTGGGCAACCCACTTTGCTGCATTATGGCACTGTATGTGGGAGAGGGATCTGGGAAGGAACAGTGCTGCTTGCTCACCTCTTGCCCCACTTTCAGTCACTTCCCCCACTACCCATAAGCAAGTTGGATCTTTCTGGTGCTGATTCCTGGGCCATTGTGTCTGTGTACCTTCTAGGACCCCATGAATCTCTTCAAGAAACTCTCCTATGAGGTTGGGAGTTTCATCTGAAACTGCAACCCCCACCAGTTTTTACAGTGAGAGGTTTTGAGGCTTTAGTTTCCTGCATTGGAACCCTGGATTGCACAGTCTGTTTCACTCCCAGTTGTTCTTTCCAGTTTATCTGCACAAGAATGTGGGACTGCAAGGCCCTCCAGCTGCTGCTTTGCTTGCCAGTTCTACCACCTTGCTGCACATCCTCTTCACCCTGGCTGCCCATCTTGGCTCCTCCTACCAGTCTGGATGAATGTTTCTTCTCTAATCCCTTGGTCATCAGACTTTCATACAGTTCATTTTTCTGGTGGTTCTGGTTGTTCTTTGTTTTTAAATTGGTTGTGTGAGTAAGCAAACTTTATCTACCTAACACCTCCATCTTCGTCAGAAGTCTCACATCCCAACTATTTCTCATGTCAACCTACCTCTTCAGCATCTTCTCCTAATTATCCCTCCCCCACCCCCATTCACTCAATTCAATCTAATCATTGGAGTCTCCTTGATGTTCTTGAAGCATGTTACTTGCAGCATTTACTGAAGGTTACCAATTCTTTTGTTTGATGCATTGTTTTCCCAGATATTCTCACTGACCTTTTGATTCATTGTATCCTTAATCAAAAGTCATTTCTTCAGAAAAAATTTCTCTAGCCAAACTATCTAAAACACCACTCTAACTTACTGTGCTTTATTTTTCTTGTAAAAATTATCACTAATTTTTTTCTTAATAGAGGTATTTATCCCTATAAACTTTCCTCTTATAGGATGCTTGGCAGCATCCTATAAATTCGATCTATCCTGGATTATGTTTTAAGTGTACTTAAGAAGAATGTGTATTCTGCTGATGTCATGTGGAATGTTCTGTATTTACCTGTTAGTTCTATTTGTTCTAAAGTTTAGTTCAAGTCCAACATTTCATTTGTGATTTATTTGTCCAGATAATTTATTCATTTGCAAGTGGGGTCCCCTACTATTATTGCTTTCTTGTCTATTTCTCCCTTAAGATTTGTTACTATGTTTTTATTATATTTAGGTGTTCCAATGTTGTGTACCTATAAATTTTTAATTGTCATTTTCTTGATGAGTTGATCTCTTCATCATCATAAAATGTTCATCTTTATGCCCTCTTACCATATTTGGCTTTATCTCTATTTTGTCTGATTAAGTATAACTACCCTGCCCCTCTTTCGGTTCTACTTGAATAAAATATCTTTCTTCATTACTCACTTTGAGCTAAAGTGAGTTATTTGTACATAACATACATTAGGATCTTATTATTATTTTTTATTTTCTAGCCATTCCATGCCTTTTGATTAGGGAATTCAATCTACTTACACTTAGAGACATTTTGATATGTAAGGACTTCTTATTGTTTTCTGACTGTTTTGTAGTTCCCTTGTTCCTTCCTCCCTCTACTGCTACCTTCTTTGTGTATTGATGATTTTCCATAGTGGTATGCTTTGATTCCCTGCTTTATCATTTGCAAATCTACTGTAGACTTTTGCTTTATGGTTATCTTGAGGCTTACATATATAAACATCATATTTGATGTGATGTTTATATATGTGTATAGAATATCTATAATATACATTAGTATATTTGATGCTGATTAAAAAATTCCCTCAATCTCAAACAAAAATTCCACCTCCCTTTACTCTCCCATATTTTATGATTTAGATGTCACAATTTACATATTTTTATATTGTGTATTGAGTGGGGTGAGAGAGTGGAAGAAACTAAAGCAGTGGTTGTATCATACTCACTCAGTTCAGAGACACCCAGGCTGGCTACCGGTTATTTCCTGGGCTCCTGTGAGACTTGGAGTTGGGGATAGATAGAGAGAGTATGGAAAGATTCAGGTGGCTGGCATTAGTGAACTCAGATACCTGTGATGCCCAAGCTTGCAAAATCTGCAGGGGCCTGGTTGTGGCTGTGTTGGCTGTTAGCTTTGTCAGTGGTAAAATCTGTTGAGTTTGTCTGCAGAGCTTGTCTTTGTGAACTCTCATCACTTCCACTGTGTATCACTATTTAGAACTCCTTTGGTTTTTTGTTTGTTTTGTTTTTTGCCTTGTTCCCAGTCAGCTCTATGTGTCTCATCTTTGTTGGTCAGGACCTTTGGGCAGTGCCTCCAAAAGCTAGAGAAGATGGTCACTTACCTCACTCTCTCTTTCCTGGCAAAAGGAATGCTTTCTAGCAGGGAAGTTCCTTCCTGGTGCTAAACAATAATGATCTTTTGGGGAATGGGGTGATACAGACAAAATGAAGTTGTTATCTTTCTTTTTCTGTTTGTGCAATTATTCTTAGACTTTTTGATTCACTGTGTTACTAAAACTTCCTAAGTGGACTCTTGAAATCACCTTGAGATGTTTTTGTTCATAGATAGCTATCTAATCATTGACCTTTGTGAAGGGACATGGAGGCTGAATTATCCTATGTCACCATTTTCATTTCAAATCATTTCCTATTCTCAAATCTCTGACCCTCTCTTTGTCATACCCATTTGTAAAACTCCACACCTCCACCTGCACTGTGCCTTTGTTCTTGCAACAGAATGGTGCTGAAGTAAATTATATAACCATGCTGACTGAACTCTAAATTTATGATGTGGTCCTAATATTGAGGAGAAATTAGATAACTTCTTAGATGATTCAGTCTCCTCACTCATTTTTTTTCTTTTCTCCTCAATCTCCATATATTTTTGTTCTTGCATGGACACCGATAGCTAAAGATCATCTTTTTTGTTAGAAAACACAATCAGAAGTGAATTTCCACAACCACATTAGATCACATCTACCTATCAGCACATGTGCCCATATATTTATATTTTTTTTAATTTTTCCTATCAAATGAAACACTTCTCCTGTCATATTGTCCTATCTCTCCTCTCCAAGAATTTTGATCTAATCATTTTTGAGAGCCTCTCCTACAAAATCAGGTTACCCACTCTATTGAATCATTTACTTAATTGATCATTCACATTAGCTGAAACATGATATTAACCATAATGTTTTTAAAATACACTCTCCTGACCCTTCAAGCAGAAATTTATTTTCTAAATATAAACTAAAATGTGACATTATATATTTTTAAATTTTATTTTAATTTTTGTTCTTATATAGTTTTCTGTCTTCTACTCCCATCCCATCCCACTGCCCCATTATATTCTGAACAATAGTTAGAATGGAATTTTCAAGGTATCATTTAAATGGATAGTAAAATTCCTACAAATTCAAAGGAAGCTAAACTAGAGGGACACTAAATCTCTCGCTATGATCCTATTTTTAACCCCTTGTTGAGTGATGTCTCAGAAACATCTATTACAGTAGTAATAATAAAAAGTTGGATTTTCACTACAGGTATAAATCTGAAAAAAGAAAATACACTGCTTCCCCAATAATATAAAATTTCCCTTCTCTACTATTTCCTAAAAAGTCATCATCAAATTTATCTCTTTTCTTTTTTAATTAAATTGATTTTCTTTTGTTCCCTTGCCTCAGGATTTCTAATCCTAACCATATTTTGTGGCTGAGACTTTCCTTAGAATAGAAAGAAAAATGTAAAACCACTAGGTTAGCATTCCAATATCTGTGAGTAAATAAAAGAGGAGTACATGAAACAAAGCCTCAATTGATTAGATCCAGATCTTTTTATGTTATTTAATCCATATTCAATATTAATTGCTAATAGGTATCTGGTAGTGCCCATAAAGAACAAAACTTTCTCTTATGAGCAGCAATTAACTTTCAGAGATCTTAAGGCATTTTTAAAAATTGGTACAATAAGTTATATTAAAAAGTCAGAGTTAATCAGTCTTTTTCATAATTCCCATATTTTCATTGTAAAAATGTTTTTTTTATTTCCAGTTAAATGGTTACTGACCATTAGGATTCCAAATATTGCAATGTATGACCCTTATTTAAATATAACTTATTGCTAGATAGGATATGTAGTAAAATCCACAGTAGGGAATTTAATAGATTTTAAAAAATAAGAGAAGAGCAGAATATCTGGCATCAAAAATGGCTCAGTAGGATACAAATAATTAAAACATGGAAATAAAATGAATTGGAACTGAACCTGTTTGCATTAGGGATTGAACATGATGTGCTCAGTAGGGAAGTTTGAAACACTTCACTGAACAATAGAAAAATAAGTTGAACATTTTAGCAATGTCTTAGTATTCCCCAGATGAGCTCTTGTTCCTCATCCCAATTTAGCCATTTTCTATCCAAAGTAATGGTTTCTTAAAATGTATTTAAAAAAATATTTTTGCCATTAAATGCAATCAAAATTTCCAGTGTAAATGAATTTTTTTCGTAAGCAACAACTTGATAGTTTCTAAGGTTTTTGGTGTTGTGGTGATGTTAGTTTTGACTTTACCTAAGTTTAGCTTCCCTTGCTCTTACCAATCTATTCCTTTCAATGTGCCTTTAAATGGGCAATTTGTAATGTGGAACAAGTTTATAATCCTTGAATATCTGTGTCCTATTCTTTTTCAAACTTAATTAATTGCATGATAAGAGACACTGTTTTTGGCTACTTGTTTGTTTTGGATAACAGTCTTCATCTGTATTAGTTCTCTAGACTGCCATAACAAACAAACAAACAAACCAACAAAAACACAGACTGGGAGGCTCAAACAGCAGAAATTTATTCTCTCAGAATTCTGGATCCTAGAAGTCCAAGATCATTGTGTTGAAAAGGTTGGTTTCTCTTGAGTTTTCTGTTATTGGCTTGCAGATGTCCTCCTTCTCTCTGTGACCCTATGTAACCTATTCTCTGTACATATGCATCCCTGCACTATCCCTTTTTGAGAGTCCAAATTCCTTTTTTATTATTATTAAATCAGTCCAATTATATTAGTGCCTTCTCATAGGATTTCCCTTAACTTTAATTACCTCTTAAAGGCCCTTTCTTCAAATAAGGTCACATTCTGAGGTACTGAACTTAGGGTACATATTTTGTGAGGACATTTAAAGTGAATCTGTTAAGCTCTGTAGATTTTAATTTTAAAATGAGATAAGTACAAAAATTATCCTAGAAAATAACTGAGACCATTATTTACATTATTCTGTGAGGTTCTGCATAAAACTGAACATGAGTGAATCCCAGCACTTCATGGTTATGACTACATATTCCAAATTTGACATTAAAAAATAAAAAATAGTCTCTCTTTTTTTCCCCCTAAAGTCCACAGAGTTCAGATCAGTGAGCCTGTGTCTGCTGGACAATCACATTTCATGTGAAAAGCAACAGAATTGCTTTTTTTAAAAATATTTTTTTATTTTAATTATTTTTTGTACAGTTTTCTGTCTTTTACTCCCATCCCAGCTCACCATCCCAGCCCTCCCCACCTCTCTCCCATTTCCACCCGCCCTAGTTTTTGTCCATATGTCCTTTATACTTGTTGCTCTAAACCCTTCCCCTTTCCCCCTGAAATTCCCTCCCTTCTCCCCTCTGGTGACTGTCAGCCCATTCTCAATTTCAGTGTCTTTGGTTATATTATGCTTGTTTGTTTGTTTTATTGATTAGGTTCCTGTTAAAGGTGAGATCATATGGTATTTGGCTTTCATCACTTGGCTTATTTCGCTTAGCATAATGTTCTCCAGTTCCAGCCATGCTGTTGCAAAGGATAGGAGCTCCTTCTTTCTTTCTGCTGCATAGAATTCCATTGTGTAAATGTACCATAGTTTCTTGATCCATTCATTTATTTGTGGGCACCTAGGTTGCTTCCAACACTTGGCTATTGTAAATTGTACTTCTATGAACATTGGGGTGCATAGGTTCTTTTGGATTGGTGTTTCAGGCTTCTTAGGATATAATCCTAGCAGTGGAATTGCTGGGTCAAAAGGTAGGTCCATTTTTAGTTTTCTTAGAAAATTCCATACTGTTTTCCATAGTGGTTGTACCAGTCTGCAATCCCACCAACAGTGCACTAGGGTCCCCTTTTCTCCACAACCTCTCCAAGACTTGTTGTTTGTTGCTTTGTTTATGATGGCCATTCTGACTGGTGTGAAGTGGTATCTCATTGTGGTTTTAATTTTCATCTCTCTGATGGCTAGCGATATTGAGCATCTTTTCATGTGTCTCTGGATCCTCTGTATGTCCTCTTTAGAGAAGTGTCTTTGAAACATTTTGTATAGAGATGGGACAAAGAAGTTACCTTTTATAAGACACTAAAACACATTATCAGTGCTTACAAAGAACACCATGAAACTAACAATAATGGAACTGCCTTGTTAATAAAAAATCTACACTAAATTTTGTTAAATGAATAAATGAGTGAATATAATGGGATTTAAGGGGGTATCATTGAGACATTTTCGTTATTTAAAAATGCTTATCTTCTAATAATCTGTATAAAAGAATACAAATACATTTTATACAAACTGATTATAATGAAATTGCAGATAATTTGGGTTTTATTTTGCATAAGCAAAGAAATAAATATTAAACTGACTGTGGTATAACAAAAGCTTCTATGCTTTAGCCTTCCATATAAACGTTACTCCTGCCAAGTTCCTCACTTTATTGTTTTCAAAATTCAGTATATTGCTCCAGGTAATATGCTTTTTTCACAGCCAAGGGTTAATCTTATCTGATTAATGTTTATGTTGCTGCCTTCTTTTCTATCTCAATTCAGGTCAAGTAACAAATCTAGTTTGAAGTATTTACATATTTTAGATCACCAGGTAGAACTAACCTTTCCATCCCTTTGCCTCTACTGTATTTGGTATAAACTTTGTATATAACTATGAATATATACCATGCAATCAATAGGGAGGATATGTTAAAATGTTGTATAAAGAAATATATATGTCATTCTCAATCTATAATCAGTCTCATCTAATCCTTTTATTTTGATAAAGCCTGGACTCTAAAATCAAGTTAAGATAATACCAAAAATTAGCTAGATTTGGAGACCTTTACCAATAATTACATATACCATACTGGTGCCAAAGAGGGCTCAGTAACTGAAGAGACCCTCTCAAAGATTGGGACCCACTCAACCCTCTTTGCTCATGTGCATATGAACAAGCAGGGTTGCATAAGTCTATAAAACAGGTGCATAAGTCTATAAAATCTTCTTAAAATGAATTTAAACCATATTGTACAAATAAAAATCACATGGGGTTATTTAATCTTTATTTTCAATTCTGATATTTTTCTAAAAATATGCTGCAAAATCTGTACTGCAATAAAGAAACAATATAAAATACAGAAAACAAATGATGAAAAAAACTTTATTATTTCTCCATTTTCTATACTTCATCCCCATTCATATGCATATGCATTTACATCTTTATCTATGCTCATGCCAACACATAAACTCACAAATTAATTTTTTCTGCACACTTACACATATTTACACCCCAACCTTTATTAGCAGTAAGGCTAGTATTTTATCTTCAACTCACTGATGTACTTCTTTCTTAAAACTTTAAAACTCAAATAGGAAAAAGGAGGTTTTTTTATTATTCTACTGAAAAGTAAGGACCAACTTATCCAAGAGTGATTTCTCACAGGCTGACCTCTGGAAAACTCCATTTAAACCAACTATAGCTGAGAGTTTAAGACAAACCAACTTCTGGTAGAAAACTGAAGGGCCAGTTTGTTTGGACTGGTGTTTCCCAGCCAAGAACATGGAGGTAGCAGACCTAGGCTGCATACTGAGATTCTGCCATATAATACAGCTGCAGCCCCCAGGTTTGACCCCAGTCTCTTGAATTTGCTAGCTGATGATGCTGAAGTGGTGACATAAGAATGGAGCTGAGGTTTTGCCATATCATATTGCTGGTATCACAGGTTGGACCCTTGACCTTGACCACGCCATATAGTCAATGGGCTTCTATCCTTTCATTCATGCAATATAAAAGCCCCACAGCCCAAAGACTGAGGTTTCTCTTGCAGAGTCTTAAGTTTGGGTTTGCTAGGTCTCTGTATGCTACTTGAATGAGATAGGAAAGGGGCTCACAAACACTGCAAGTCCAGGGGTCAATACTCAACCTTTTGTAACATATGCAGATAATGTCTTCCAGCAGACAAGAGGAAAAATAGTGCTTCTTCATTTCTAACCAAAAGGCTTTTCCAAAGCCTGGCAACATAGAACATTTTTCCTCTACCTAAATATGCAAAGGAAAACCTGTATATATCAGAGCAGTTTATTAGCTGAACATCTGCAAGCCACTTTTACAAAAAGTAAGAAAAATAATTTACTTGAACCAAATTTGCTGTCATAAAAGTTCCAGAGATGTGTAAAATGTATTTTCTCATTTTTATGACATTTGAAAGAAATCAATTCAAAGGTCTTTAATCATAAATGACTTAGGAATAAATTTTAAATGGCTTCATGAAAAAATATACTATTTTGTTTATGTAAATGGTGTATAGAATGCACTGAAATTCAGAGGGAAAGTTAGTGATTTTATTTCTCCTAAGGAAAAAAATACTATATTAGCTATACCAAAAATAAACAAATGTTGACCATGAATGAATACTTCCAGCATCTAGAAGGCTCACAATACTTTGGTAATGTTAGAGAAAGTCATCAAGAAGATGTTTCCCCAGTTTGACCTGAGAGCTGGATCCAGGCAATTGCAGGCTACCCACACCCTCCTCTGTACTTGGAATATGCTCTCCACTCACCTTCCTTGTGCTAGAAGCTGCTCAAAAACACAGCCTTGAGATAGAATTGTAGTAATGAGATTATCTGGACTGGGTATCTGATTATATCCAGTGAATGCTCCCTGTGTATGTGACTGAACCTAGTCAAGACCTCTGTACAAACTTTTAAGATTCTGGTGGGCAGATGCACAAAAGGACTCAACTTGTAGCTGACTAAAACAAGCCTTGTAAGTTCCCTTGTTTATTAAAGTTGCCACCTACAAGTCTGGAGTGGTCTGCCCTTTTCTTCAGTCTCTCCCTGCCCTCTGTGTTTGAGGGCTGATTTTAATTTCACCCAGAAGCTCCCGAGGAGGTTTCAATCCAACAGGCAAGTCCCCAGTTGTATTTATTATATTGAGAAAGCAAATACTGCTCTATATTTCAATAAGTTCTATTACCTAATGATTAATTGCAAAGAAAAATAGTTTTAGCCCTCCCTGGCTGTGGCTCAGTGGATTGAGTGCCAGCCTGTGAACCAAAAGGTCACTGATTCAGGTAACAGGTCAGGGCTCATGCATAGGTTGCAGAACAGGTCCCCATAGGGTGTGCATGAGAGGCAACCACACATTGATGTTTTTCTCCCTCTCTTTCTCCCTCCCTTCCCCTCTGCCTAAAAATAAATAAATAAAATCTTTAAAAAAAGAAAAATAATTTTAAATACATTTTGATGTGATAGTAAGAAATGGGAGGGCAACAGCAAAACACTGAATGGAATGAATACCTACACACTTGTAAACAAATATTTCATTAAAAATGGATTTAACAAGGCATAAAAATAAACATCAAGTTCTGAATAAGAATGTAAATTAGAATAAAAATGTACAAGTGAGAAAAAAATTCAATATATGAGAGAAAGAGAGACAAACAGATAAGTGTGTGTGTGTATGTAGTTCCTAGTCTGCTTCCTAGGGTTTGGGGTTTTTACTTAGAGAGCCCTACCATCTCTCCTCAGAGCAGTATAGTTAGCCCTTTTGTCCAAAGTGCCAGTTTCCTTTTTCACTGTCTTTTTGAACAAAATCTTTTAGAATGGCTTATATGTCTAGATGGGTAAATCTTTAGTTTTCATTTCATAGTCTCCTTTCTCTCCCTTATTGTTTTAGCTCTTTAGTGTATACTCCTGGTGGTCTCCCTGGTCCTGTTCATAGGTGGCAGCCTCTCATTTAAGCGTACCCCAGTGAATAAAATGTTCTTTTTTCTTTTCATATGTCATAATATTTTAGTCACTGGTTTTCCATAGGTGTGTACTCTGATAGTCCATCAGGTCTGAAGGTGAAGAGAGACAGGGGCAAGCTAAGCAATAACATAGAAATCACCAGGCCCAATAACACATTTTTTTTTCAAGGTGCCATATCAAATGCTTCATACTAGCTTCATGTACTACTTGGGGCTTCCAAGCAATCTGTGAAAAGTCTCCTATTGTTACCCTAGCTCCGACAACAAGAAATTAGGATGTCTCTTGCCATGACTGATGGTTGAATGTTGATTCCTCAAGGCGAAAGGTCCTGGTTTGATTACAATCAGGGTACATGCCTGGATTGTGGGCTAAGTTCCCAGTTGGGGGTGTGCAAGAGGCAACTGGTGGATATTTCTCTTCTATTTCTCCCTTCCATGCTCTCTAAAAACTAAATAAGATCTTCAAAAAAAAATAGGATTTCTCAACAATATGCCAGGCCACTTGCTGACTTGTCCAGTTGATTGATGAGGTTCATCTTATGACCTTAAGGGATGTATCACACTCTGCAATTTTTGAAGGGGACTGTAGATGAAGGCAATCGATGTGAAACACTTATTCCCCAGGCATTTAGGTACTAGTGACTAGGCCAGGATATAGATGTGTGCTTAGGTGGTAGAAACTCATGAAGGATTGAGATTGTGAATTTCACAATTTAGCATGGTAAGTGATGACAAAACCTGAAGCAAGCAGTATACAGTGGCAGTGGTCAAAGTGAAGCTCACCAGCAGACAGTGGTGACTTTCTGGGCTGACTCTCCCTTTTGAGAAATCCAGTCAGTAAGCTGAGAGCAGTCTAATGGCATCTCTACCATCTGGAGCCAAATGGCTCACAGTGCCAATTGTTTTAACCATATCACATTGAATGAGTTATGATGATAATGCCAGATGCAGATCAAGAGAAGGAAATCAGAAAAAAATTAGTTTTATTATACTCACAGTTCCTTGAGGAAGAATACAGTATTCTTCAGAGGGTCACAGAGGGGAAGCACTGACATCAGTCACAGGCAAAGAGATGTAACTGTGGCCAAATACCTTCATGTGATTTCCATGGGAAGGACAGGTAAGGCAGGACAAGTGGGCTTAGAACTGGTTAACTTGAATAAATTAGTGAACTCTGGGTATAGAGCTATCCCTGGTTGTCTGTCACCTGGCCCAGGGTCAATTAGGGTGGGCCTGGGTCAATTGGTCCTGGGTCAATTAGTGACCCTGAATATGAGTTAAATCTCTAGAAAAGAAAGCATAGAGAATCATTTTTCCTTCTTAGATAGATAGTGTTTGTAATATTATAGTCATAGGGTTTACTGTTTATAATAGGCTCTTTGTACTCTTTGACATGTCAATATGAATAGTTTGTCATAATTAAAAATATGTGCTAAAGAGACTTCTGCTACTGTTTTAAGATGGAATAACAGAAAACTATAAAAAAATAAACACAATTTTTACACCCTTCACAAAAATTAGCTCAAAATGGGTCATTGACCTAAAGGTAAAATAAAAAACAATAAAACTCCTAGAAGAGAAGACCTGGATGTCCTTGAGTAAAGCAATGACTTATTTTGCTGTAACATCAAAGGCATAATCAATGAAGAAATAATGGATAAGCTGGATTTCATTAAAACTAAAACTTCTGCTCTGTGAAAGACAATGCAAGAGAATCAGAAGAGAAGCCAGGCCTCTCTTGCAGCTTTTGTTCATCATTTCATTCTGTTCCTTATTCTTCAGGTCTTTATTTTGCTATATCTTATATTTTATTCATTTAATCAGTATATATCTTCAATTCATTGGATAAAAAAATAAAATATTCTGGGTGCACAATTGATTATAGTCTTGTTAGATACACAATTAAGTTCAAAATTATTTTCTCTCTTTGATTAGGTTCCTGTTAAAGGTGAGATCATATGGTATTTGTCCTTCACTGCCTGGCTTATTTCACTTAGCATAATGCTCTCCAGTTCCATCCATGCTGTTGGGAAAAAAAAAAAAAAAAAAA
>PVKU01006806.1:0-37477 GCA_004027475.1 Anoura caudifer
TGGAGGGGAATGATGGGGGAGAAATGGGACAACTGTAATAGCATAATCAATTTAAAAAAAGACAGTTTAACATCTTTCAAATGTTCCCTCCAATTTTGACTGTTAAATCTTGAAGTTTCTAATTAGCCCAAATTTCTTTCTTGCAACTATATTGTTAGAATGAATAAAAATTCACTGTCAGCACATTAGTGTGGTGCTAATATAGATAATTTCTAAACCATTCCTGTGTTCAAAAGTAACAGTCCTTCATACTACAATAACAGCCACACGTGACATTTTGGTCTCATCAGATGACACTTTCATTTATTGAGCTTGGAGATAAACTGTGAGATGACCCTGTGCTCTGTGGTTATAAACATGAATAAGATAAAAACTCTACAATCAAAGTGCATATGATTAGGGTCACTAGCTTTTAGCAAAAAGAGAAAACCCAATTAAATATTAACTCCTGATAAACAAAATTTTTGGTACAAGTATGTCCCAGATATTTCACCGGAGATATTTATACTAAAAAAACTTACAGTATATCAGAAATTCAAATATAACTGGGTGGTCAGCATTTCACCTGGCAAGCCAATTATGATGTAATGGCAGGGTAATAAAGGCCATTATTTCTTATAATAAACATAAATGGTTACATTAGTGCTATAAAACAGGAACTTAACTGTGCTATGTGAGTTGAGAGGTAGGGGTTTAGAGGGTTCATTAAAGAGTTGTTTCTAAACTGGGTATCAAGCCAGCAAGTCAAATTTAGACAGATGATAACCAGTAATGTTCCAGAAAGTGGGGAAAATATGAGTAAAAATGGATAGGAACAAAAGGACCAGAAATATGCTGGTACTGTAGTTCCTTTTGACTGGCAAGGAAGTTTTTATTGGGAGACAGCTAAAAAGGAGCACCATCAACAACGTATGTAGCAGCTCCAAGTTATAGATTATGAAGGAGATATCACATTAGAATTCTAGGATGATAATGAGAAATTATAGGTATAATAATTCAATAATGTATTACAGGTTGTTGGTGATATTTCTGCCAGGGGAAAAAAACTGTTTATAGCAAGAGTAATAGCTCCCTCTACTGGTTGAAACTAGAAAATCCTCAGTTGATATCAAAGATAACTTATGGTTTAGACAAAGACTACATTTCATTATAAACTATCTGGTAATATCAGCAATATCGTGGAATATCTTCATTTAAGCTAAACAGTTTTTCTTTTTTCTATATGCTAAAATTCATAAACTTAAAAATCTGGTGATTAACTGAAAGACATTAAATAAGAAATAACAAATTGCTAAAGAAATCTCACCAAAGGTCTTTCATCCTCACCATTATTGTCCTTTCTATATAACCTGACTTAAAATCAGAGCAAACAGTAAATCTGTTATTAAATACATTTTGTAACTACCTGGAAGACAGTGGTACATAAATAGGACTCACTCTGAGAGCATGTGAAAATACTGTTTCTCTCCCAATTCCACTGACACATAAATGCCAGAGAAGGGGTTGCCAATTTTACTTTTATAAGTTGCCCTCAAGTGATTTGGGAAAGTGCTTCTTCGATGCACATCTTCCTTAATAACTCTTCAGCTACTAACTTGTTGCTCTGACTCCTGATTATCCTCAATTAATTAGCACCACCTGTTTAACAAAAGTGAATCGCTCCTTATTGTCTATTAGATCAACTCCAAAACCTCTCCCTGGCAGGAATTCAGGCTCTCCACAGGCCAATCTTGTCTCGTCTACCCATCTACCCACATCCCCATGCGAGGCCCGTTCCTGCCAGGCTTCTCCCTCCCCCTCCCCACCCTGCCACGCTTCTCCCTACAGAACAATTACCCTCGGGGAAAATGTGACTCCAGCACTTCTTTTGAGACTTACCTTAAGTCTATGTATCTACAGCTTGCTGTGGTCTTAACTTTACAGATGCCACATGCCCTTCATGTGTTAGACATGGCTAAATGCCATGTAGTATTCACTGGTTTAGGATCAATTTTCTGGGCAGCTCTGGCACAATGTATGTGTGATTAGTTCATCTGAAGACACCAACATTAAAGCACTAGAATTGCAAATAAAAATTAGGAAATATCCTTTTTAACATATCAAAGATAATACTTTTTAAAATAAGAGAAACAGAATATTATCCAATTTTTTTAATTAAATGCCAGGCATATTTGACACAGAACCAAACAGGACTCCAGTAATTAGAAAATAGATGTACTTGCTAGAGCAGAAGCCCCTGGAATAGTCAGACTTCAAAGCTGTTCTGTTTACTTTTTTGACATAAAAATTTTTGCCTGCAGTTTTGTCTTTGCTATCCTGAGCTAGAACATCAAGCTGCTCTGACAACGTCTATTTTATTCAGAACTGAATTTCAGCCAGAGCCCCACATAGAACATGAAATGTGGGAATATAGCCAATGACAGTTTGCTGTTTGATTTGAAATGCCCACCTGCCTTAACCTAAGCACTAGTTTACAAGCATCAATTTGATGTGGAAGCACCTATTAACCATTAACTAAAGAAACAAATAAACCAAAACAGATAAATACAAATGTGTCAAATTTATGTAATCAGGTTAAACACACTACTTGTTTTTCTGTTGCTGCAAAGCAAATCACTACAAACTTACTGGCTTCCGACAATACCCACTGTCCTCTCACAGCTGGGGAGGGCAGGAGTCTGGGGGACATTGCTGGGTTCTCGGGTCAGGGCTGAAATCGTGGTGCTAGTTGGCTCCTCTGCTCTCTGACAGATCTGGAACAGCAATTTCGAACCTTTCATCTCACAGCACACATGCACTAATTCCTAAAATTCCACAGCACTCCAAAACATATGTTATATATTTTTGCCAATCTGATTAAAAAAATAGGTATAATTTTGATTCATTCACACTGAATGGCTATTGTTGTATTGGCTGCTGTCATGTTTTAAATTTGACAATCTAAGAGAAAAGAGGTCAGTACCCCTGACTAAATAGTCAGGTATTGTGTGTTCTAAAAATTCTCGCTGTGGCACACTGGTTGAAAATCCCTGATCTAGGAGAATCCACTTCCAAATTCATTCGTGTTGTTGGTGGAATTCAGATCCTTTGCAGCTGTAGGACTGAGGTCCCACTCCCTTGCTGGCTGTCAGAGGGCCACTCTTTGTCCCTGGAGGCCACACAGGTTCCTCAGCTTCTGGTCCCCTCTGTCTTCAAAAACAGCATCAGTACATCAAATGTCAGATGGAGGCATAGGTAGACACACTGTGCCTCCTTGCACAACCACAATTAAGGACAACAAAAATTTAGAAACAAAATAAACAATCAGAACTGACAGAAAATTAAACTGTATGGAAGTCCAACAACCATTCATCCAGACCTGTAAGACAGAGTCGGTGACTGGCTGGGAAGGGTTACAGTAGGAAAAAGCAGTAGTTGGCAACCTGGGCGCACAGGGAGCTGGCGGACCCAGTGAGGCACACAAGGCAGCTGGCTGACTGCAGTCATGCATTAGCACATAGATAAACCAGGAGAAACTGGGGAGCGAGACAGACCGTGCAACCCAGGGCCCCAGCACCAGGAAATAAAGCCTCAAAACACTGATTGAAAACACCTGTGGGTGTTGAGGTGCCAGGAGAGACTCCCAGCTTCACAGGAGAGTTTGTTGGAGAGACCCACAAGGTCCTGGAGCCTGCACAAGCCCACCTGCCCAGGAGTCAGCACCAGAGGGGTCTGGTTTGCTTGTGGGAGGCGGCAGAAGGGACTGAAACCTGAGAGATGGCAGAGCAAGGCCATTGTTCCCTCTCTGACCCTTACCCCACATACAGTGTCACAACCCAGCAACTGGGTTGCCCTGCTCAGGTGAACACCTAAGGCCCTACCCCTCATACATAACAGGCCCAACCAGACACCCCCCCCCCCAAAAAAAATGGCCCAAACGGAAGAACAGACCAAAGTCTCAGAGCAAATACATCTAAGTGACCAAGAGATAGCCAACTTATCAGATGCACAGTTCAAAGCACTGGTAATCAGGATGCTCACAGAATTGGTAGATTTTGGTTGCAAATTAGATGAAAAAATGAAGGCTACACTAAGTGAAATAAAGGAAAATGCACAGGGAACCAATAGTGATGGGAAGAACATTGGGACTCAAATCAATGGAGTGGACCAGAAGGAAGAAAGAAACAACCAAACAGAAAAGAAGGAAGAAAGAAGAATTCAAAAAAATGAGGAGAGGCTTAGGAACTTCCAGGACATCTTTAAACATTCCAACATCCGAATTATAGGGGTACCAGAAAGGGAAGAGGAAGAGCAACAAGTGGAAAGTTATTTGAACAAAGAATAAAGGAGAACTTCCCCAATCTGGCAAAGGAAATAGACTTCCAGGAAGTCCAGGAGGCTCAGAGAGTCCCAAGGAAGTTAGACCCAAGGAGGAACACACCAAGGCACATGCTAATTACATTAGCGAAGATTAAAATGAAGGAGAAAATTCTAGAAGCAGCAAGGGATAAAGGCACAGACACCTACAAAGGAGTTCCCATCAGACTGTCAGCTAATTTCTCAAAAGAGACCTTCCAGGCAAGAAGGGGCTGGATAGAAGTATTCCAACTCATGAAGGCAAGGACCTACATCCAAGATTGCTCTATCCAGTGAAGCTGTCATTTAGAATGGAAGGGAAGATAAAGTGCTTCTCAGATAAGGTCAAGTTAAAGGAGTTCATCATCACCAAGCCCTTATTATATGAAATGTTAAAGGGACTTATCTAAGAAAAAGAAGATAAAAATATGAATAGTAAAAAGATAGCAAACTCACAATTATTAACAACCATACCTAAAACAAAAACAAAAACACACTAAGCAAACAGCTAGAACAGGAACAGAACCACAGAAATGGAGATCACATGGAGGGTTAGCAACAGGGGAGTGGGAGGAGGAGAGAGGGGGAAAAGGTACAGAGGATAAGTAGCATAGATGGTAGGTAGAAAATAGACAGGGGGAGGGTAAGAATAGTGTGGGAAATGTCGAAGCTAAAGAACTTATAAGTATGACACATGGACATGAACTAAAGAGGGGGAATGTGGGTGGGAGGGGGTGCACAGGGTGGAGGGGAATGAAAGGGGGAAAATGGGACAACTGTAATAGCATAATCAGTAAAATATATTTTTTAAAAAGTACATCAAATGCCCCTCAAGCTTTGGGTCTCTGGCTTCCTTTCCTTTCACTAGTCAATGAAAACTCTGCTTTTAGAGTGCTGGTGAGATTAGACTGCCAATTTTTTGCTTTATTACATAATATAATCATGGGAGTGGTATCTCCTCACATGCAAAAGTTTCACTGCACTCAAAGGGGAGGGAATTTTATAAAGAAGAGGGTCACTGGGGTTTCTCAGAATCTGCCTACCACAAGTGTGTTACTTAGTAGTTATGATTTGTTTAAAAGGAAGATTGAACATGTATTTATTAACTCAACAAACATTTATGGCACTCCAACTATGGACCAGGTGTGGTTCACACAAAAATTAAGAAACCAGGGCCCCTCCAGGAGCTTGACTTGCGAATCAGTCTTTACTGTGATGAGTATACAGAGACTCTCCAGGTACAGTGGTGGCATGAAGGAGGGGGAGCTGAGTCTGAATCTTGATGCAGCAATTAGGTGGGCCGTAGCATAAGTAGATGAGATGTAGCAGCAGACCAGAGCACAGAGGGCCTTACATGTCAGGCTACGGAAGTTCTACTTTACTTCATCATTGAGATAGCGCCATTGATAGTTACTAAGCAAGGGAATGATGTGAGACTTCTCCAAACATCTGACACACAGACTATGAAATTATCAGTAGCAATAAATAGTACAATACACCTAGAGCGTATGCAGACTGACTCACTATTATTCGTTGGTACATTTAGGAGCAGTGATTTCTAATGGCCTAGTGGACAAAAGTGTTAATGCAATTTTCAAAGAACCTAATTTATAAACAGACCATCGCCTAGGCACTGGGAAAATCTGACTCAGCCTGGCAACTCCTCCATCACCATTCTGTGACAAATTTCTAATTTATCATAATCTACTATGTCATACTTCCAAAATTCCATGGCTTTTCAGCCCACGCACTGCCAGGCTTTTCAACTACCCACAGAAAAGGTTTTCTTTTATAGACCTGAATTAAAACTTTGCTCACAAAAAGATGCTGTACATTTTATACCTGCAGCTGCTTCCTGAGAAAAGGTTACAGGAACCTCAAGTACATTTTGATGAGTTAGATTTTTTAGGTCTCAAATGATTTCTGTCAGGAAACATTTGAGACATTGCAGTAACTGCGTGGCTGACCTGAATTACCATGTAGGCGTGCACCATTCCACACATGCCATCCCCTCATTGTAAAGAGTGGCCGGTTTACAGAAGTGGAATAATTGTTGGATGTCACCGTTGTATCTCTTATCGATTAAGAGATAAGAATGTAGAAAATCAAATTCCTGCTTTCTAGTTACTTAAACTTCTCATTAAGTTTCTTTCTGATGACAAAATGCATTGCTTTAAAAAAAAAGAAAGAAAGAAAGAAAGAAAGTTAGGAAGGAAAAACTATTTCCTGATGATGAGAAGAAAAAAACAAAGTCACTCCTTTCCAACACTGTCTTCTGTATGTGAACATCCACACACTTGTGTCCCTCATGTTACCAGACATGTGGATGACTCATGAGAGCCTAGCTGAAGTTTCAGGTAGGCTAGTCCCCCCCCCCCCCCAGCAATGGAGTTTTCTGTAAAAATCCATGAGGGCATGAAATGGAGGAGCCTGAGCATTCAAGTTTCCTGACTTCCTATGAGACAGGTCGACATTTTTAAATATGAAAGATCAGAAATCAAAATATTAGTAATAATTTAAGGGAGCATTATGTCATCTTCCCTATAGATATTATTTAAGAAATTTACATCACTATCAAGTAATAGGAAATTTTAGGGCTTCAAATTAACTTCTGAAATACCTAAATTTCTTGAAAAGAATTTTATTTTATTCCATCAGATGGACATTTCCTGAATACTGGCTATGGCTGGCATACTAGCATGGGGAATGCAATAGTGAACAAGGCACTTTGTCAGACTATGTTTTAACCATGGGTGTTGAGAGTCCTATCCAATTTTCACAAACCAGCAGATGATGGCAAGATCTTGCTGGGTTTTTTTTTGTTTGTTTGTTTTTTTTTGGTTTTTCTTCATTTTTTTCAGTTTTATTGAGATACAATTGTTATAAAATATTGTGTAAGTTTAGGTGTACAATGTATTGATTTGATGTACTTATTCATTACAAAATGATTATCACCATAGCATTTGCTAACATTTCCATCATACCATAAATGTTGTCTTCTTTGTAGGAGAATATTTAAGATCTACTCTTTTGGCAACTTTCAAGTATGTGATGCAATGTTATCAACTATAATCACCATGCTGTGTGTCAGATTCCTAGAACGTATTCATCTTACAACTGCAACTTCGCACCCTCTGACCAGCTCCCCATTTTCTTCATCCCCCAGCCCTTGTAGCTGCCATACACTCTTTGCTTCTATGCATTTGGCTTGTCTAGCTCCCACCTGTGAGATTAAACAGTATTTGTCTTTATCTGACTTACTTCACTTAGTATAATGCCTACAAGGTCCACCGATGATGTCACAAATGGCAGGATTTCATTTTTCTCATGGCTAAATAACATGGCATCATGTCACCTACACACACACACACACACACACACACACACACACACACACACACACAGCATTCATCATCCGTTCATCTGTTCACAGACCCTGAGGTTGTTGTTTCCGTATCTTGGCTGTAGCGAATACAATGATCTTCCCCACTAGATGCTATTTCTTCCTCCTCTGAGGATTTTTGCCTTTAACAGAGCCCTAGGCTGTTCTTCCTTGTATTCCACTCATTGACGTAATTGCCCTTTAATCATCCTTGTCATACCATCACAGTTCGCTACTCCACCTAAACGTACCCTTTTATGAATTAAGTCTCCTGAAGCAAGGACTCTGTGTCTGTTTCTTCTGCAGTCTTCAGCACAAGTGTTAAGGAAATATATGTCAAATACAAATGTTTCCGTGAATTAGATTTAGTTGTCTATAAGTTCAGTGACTCAGTGAAGATTCCAAGTGCATGATGGGAAGACAACGGAGAGCTACAAGCAGCTCCATGTTGTCTCACAGCACTTATTCTTTGTGGTTTTGTAGAGTTAGAGAAGAACCTATAATTTTGCCTTTCCCAGAGGTATCAAAATGGCCAAAAACCATAAAGTCCATTGAAGAACAGTAAGCAATGATATATTATTTTCTGACATAGTATTAGAAAAAGGATTTTCTCAAATTTGAAGCATGTCTTGTCCTATTTCAAGAATAACTTCCAGAGTCAGTTGATGTCTAAAACCAGGACAGACAAATCTCTATGAGATAAGGGCCCTGCCCAGGCTGACATTCAACCTCTCTTCCTTGCCTTAAAATGATTGAATAATTCTTCTCAACATATATAAGGGCATTTAAATCTCCATTTCAGTATCAGTTAAGATATTGAATATTTGGATGACTAACAAATAGATACCTTTTGGAACACTGGATAATTAGCAAATAGTAATCTTCAAAAATAACATTAAATTTGTTTAATCTACCAACAGGGCCCGAATTCACCAATGTCTGGTGCAAACTAGAACACCTATCTTTGGCTGGAGTTCAGCTATCTGGCAGGTAGCTTCTACTCTTGCTACCAAGAGCTAGGGGAAATGGTTTATGAATGATTTTCTTATTGGTAAATACCCAATCTTACACTTTGCATGGGTTTAGACATAAGGAAAATAAAAATAACTAGCCAGTTTGCTCAGTTGGTTGGAGCATCGTCATGTACACTAAAATGTTGCTGGTTCCATCCCTGGCCAGGTGCACATGAAAAGCACCCAATCAATCAATCAATCTCTCTCTCTCTCAAAAAAAATCAATAAATATTGATTTCCCGGGTGAGGATTAAAAAGAAAAATATAATTCACACTCTGAACCACACTCTACTGTTCTAACATCCACTCCCTGGAATCAGAGAGAATCCTTGTTGTGCCTGCAAACATCTTGGCAATGTCCTCTTTTAACTCAATCCCCCTAACATCGATAATGACTTAGAGTTTGGAAGAAACCCTACCAGGGCACTGGTAGCCGAAGCCTTTATTCAACAATGCCTGCCAAGGCAGGCTGCCAAGGGGTGCCCTCTCTGAGGAAAGATGGCTGGGTGTCGTGTAAGGCTCTAGCAGGAGGGTGTGACCAAAGTCAGCTGTAGGACTAGTGCCCGTGGTAGAGGAATTGTCCTTGAGTGGCAGTAGCCATTGTTTGGGCAACCTGATTTTGACCAGAGAGGTGGAGAGGAGCACCTAACTGGGTAAAATCTAATGAAAGAGGGTGGGGAGGGGCAATTGCCAGGGAGAAAGGCATGCAAATGCCACAGTGCTAAACACTCAAGTCTCCAGGCCTTCACAGACCTCAAGCGTTTCTCACAACATTAATAAGTGCCTTGGAAGTAAATTCTAATAGGAAGAAAATTGGCTTTTAACAACACACCACAACACAACTCCACAGTAAGTAGATAGCTGCTAGCTCAGTTCATTTTATCCTTTCTAATAGTGGATTTTATTAAACTCTCATCCAAGTCCAGATGAGTAGAGGATATTAATTTTTGCTAACATTTTATAAAATGATGGAGTTACTTCTTGGCAGGAATCAATTTTGTATAATGATTACACTAAGTCTTTTAGTGATTTGAAACAATAGTAGCCTTGGTTACATGATCTTTACAGGTATTTCTGTCTTGGTTGCCATGAAAACTACAGGATTAACTTTTATGCATTTGTGTACTTACTAGTTCATTTTTTAAATAAATATTTATTAAACCACTATTACAAGTAAGGTGTTTTGCTAAAATATCATATAAAAATGAAGTATTTGATTTGGAAGTATTGATCTGCTTTAGATAAAATAGAGATAAAATTCAAATATGTTAACAATATTGAGAATCACTGGCACACAGTAAGCATCCATATATTTTCCATTTCATAGATTTTAATTTATTTTACTATTAACCATTTAAAATTAATGCTTTTTATCATTTTAAAAACCCAGAGAAATGGATAAAAATAAAATGCATTTTTAAATTATCTATGATCTCACCTTCTGATAGTAAGCAATATTACAACTTTATTTTACATCCCTCAGTCTCTTTCCCACACTTACACTGTTAGCCAGAAAGACACTGTGCCGGTCAGCAGAGTGCCTTGGTGCTTGCAGAACGCAGTGGCAGGAGATGAAAGCAAGGCTCTCGTCCCTGCTCGCCTATCTCACCTTTGTTGCTTGTGCTTTGGGTGTCATATCCAAAAACTCTTTACTTAGACCAAAATCATAAAGCTTTTCTCATGTTTTTTTCTAAGAGTTTAATAGATTGGGGTCTTACACATAAGTCTAATTCATTCTTAGTTGATTTATGTGTAAGCTAAAAGTCCAATTTCATTCTTTTGCATGTAGATACCCAGTTTTCTCAACACTATTTGTCGAGGAGACTATCCTTTCCTCATTGTCTGCTCTTGGCGTTCTTGTGTATGCATTCTATCCCATTGGTCTATATGTGTTTTCCTTCCAGTGCCACTCTGTTTTAACTACCATAGCTTTGTAATACATTTTGAAATCTGGAAGTGTGATGCTTCTGTCTTTGTTCTTTCTCAACATCACTTTGGCCATTCGAGATATTTTGTGGTTCCATATGAATTTTAGAATTGTTTTTCTCTTTCTGTTTTTTAAAAAAGGTCACTTTGATTTCAATAGGGATTACACTAAACCTGTGGGTCTCTCTGGATAGTATGGACATGTTAACATTATTAAGTCTTTCAATCCATGAACACAGAATGTCTTTTCATTATTAGCCAGCCATGATTCCATTTACATGAGATGTCTCAAATAGTCTGACTCAGAAACAGAGCATAGGATGTGGTTTCCAAGGGTAGAGAGAGGGGAAATGGGATGCTGCTGTTCAATGGATATGAGAATATAAACAGAAGAAACTTTAAGGAAAAGGTGCTGACTATGTCACTATAAAGATTTAAATCACTTTTTAAATTTTGAGAGGATTCCAAACTGCTGTTCATTTACGTGAGGGCCAGTAGGTGATTCAGCTTCATGTGAATTTTATGTTCACATGTTTTTATATGACACCTGTGAGATTTCTGCCCAGCCATATTCATTCCCATTTTCAGCAACAGCATCAGGCCCCCCAAACACAGGGGGCTCCTGGCAGCCACATTTGTCTGACACAATTCTGTTCCTCTGTCCATAATTAATTCACATTATATAATCATATATTCTTAGAATGTTGGCAACATTTTAATATGTAGTTTAGTTGTTTCCTAAGAAATTACTCCAAAGGGGTAGTCTTTACATTCTTGAGACATCTTTTTAGTTTTACAATAAATTCCTTTTATTTTGCTTTGGCTAACTCAAGTTGGTTTCTTTGCTTTGCAATCAAAGATATGTACACACAAACATGTTCAGTGACCTGCTATTTCTAATCCAATCAAGAATATTTTTGCAATCCTGGCTGGTGTGGTTCAGTTGGAGCATCGTGCTGTAAACCAAAAGGTCATAAGTTCAATTTCTGGTCAGGCACATGCCTAGGTTTGGGGTGCATATGAGAGGTAACTGATGGATGTTTCTCTCCCCTTCCCCTCTCTCTAAAATCAATAAGCATGTCCTTGGGTGAGGATTAAAATATACATATTCTTTCATATTAATAAATATAGCTTTACCTCATCTACATTTTACTGCATAGTCTTGTATTAACAAAATGCCGCCTGGCTGATATAGCTCAGTAGATTGAGCATGGGCCTGTGAAGCAAAGGGTTGCAGGTTCGATTCCCAGTCAGGGCACATGCCTGGGTTGCAGGCCAGGTCCCCAGTAGGAGGCACACAAGAGGCAACCACACATTGATGTTTCTCATCCTCTTTCTCCTTCCCTTCCCCTCTCTCTAAAAATAAAATAAACAAAGTCTTAAAAAAAAACAACAAATGCCCCACAATTTATTTAACCAGTCCCTATTTTTGTACATAAAAAAATGAGCAAAAAGCTCTCAAAAACAATCCTTATACATATATCTTTCATGCTTATTTGATTATTTTCTTAGAACAAATTTATTGTAGAACAATTCTGGGTCAAGTAGATGTTTCTTTTAAGACATTTGAAACATTTTGATAAATTGTTGTTCAAAGGTATGTAACAATTCATCAAAAATGCTATAAAGACTTTTATTATTATCAATAGGAGGAAAACAAATATCTTGTTTCAAATACAGTGCTTTGGTGACTAGAGCAGTAGAATATTTGTGTGTGGGTCTTAGTATTTCTTCCTTTGTTATTTCTATATGTTTATATGTTTAACTCACTTTTATAAGGGTCTAGAGTTTTCCTCATCCATTTGTGAAAGATCTTTAACATAAACATATTAGTTCTTTGCTTTAATGCATGCATCACACATATATATCCATTCTTATTGATGTTTAATATTCTGGATTTTGTTTTAAAATTTTATGAATTTATTATATAGCAATCTTTATTTTCTGTTTCTTTCTTTGAGAATACACTTAGAAATTCTCCTGCATTCAGAGATTATATAACCATTAATTGGTTCTCTTAGTTTTTCTCAGGGAGATGATCATCTCTGTTCTATTATTGTAAACTATTTTTAATGTTCCTTCTTCCTGCTTGCCTGCCTACCTGCCTCCTTTTTTCTTAGTCTCATTAAATTGACTAGAATTTCTAGAACAATGGTTAAAAAATAGTGCTGAGAGTAGACATCATATGTCTTGTTCCAGACCCCAGCAGAAAAGCATCTAGTGTTTTTCTGTTAAGCAAAATGTTTGGCAATTGGATTTTGAAATAGTTTATTTATATTAACAAGGTAACTTGCTATTTATAACTTCCTGAAAGATTTTGTCAGGTTTAAACATTGACCTTGCTTAAGTGCTTCCTCAGCATATAGAGCTAATTCTTTCTCCTTTGACCTATTGATGTTTTGGATTATATTAATAGATTTCCTGATACTGCACCATCCTTAAAATCCTTGAATAAGTCTGATTTTGTGATTTAGTATTATTTTAATACATGCCTTCATTCTTTTCTTTTCCTTCTTACTGAATTTATTGGGGCAACACTGGTTAACAAACTTATACAGGTTTCGGGTGCACAACTCCACAACCCACAGTCTGTACACTGTACTGCGTGTTCACCACTGTAGTCAAGTCTGCTTCTGTCCCCCTGTATCCCCCCTTTACTCTCCTCCATCTGCCCCTAGCCAAGCTCCCCCCGAAAATCACCACACTTTTAAAACCTTAAAATCTATATTCATAAATAATATTGGTCTATAACATAGTTTCTATGTCTTTTCAAGTACTTATAGTGTGAATATACTTGCTACATAAAAAGAATTTGGAGATGTTATTTCCTATGTCTAATAACAGTTAACTATGCAGTGGAGGTCTATTCTATTACTCATCTCTGGTGAATAATTCCCACCCCTCTCTCTCTCTTGTTAACTGTGTGGGTGTTTTTAAACTTTTTTATTACAGGAATTCTTGAATGTACATAAAAGTAAGAATTATACACTGAAAAAAATGACCCCTTAGCTGACCCTTTTGTGGCCCCAAGTGTCACATTTATCTTACAATGTAAAATCATAGTCTGCGTGAAAGCACAACACAACTGGACAGTTACCCAAAGAAAGAACGACTCAGAAAAGTGGGTACAAGTAATAGAGAGAAATAAATAATATTTACATAAATCAACAATAGGGATTTAATAAATTTAAAAATATACCCCAATTTTGTGAAAAATAAAATATATAAAATACCTAAGATTTAAATTAACAATAAAGATATAAGATCTAAAGATGAAAAATCATTAATTCACTCCTAGAAATGAGCAAAGTCAAGTTTTAAAAACTTGAAAAACAGTATGAACTTGATAGAATGGCCATATTGACAAAACGTCAATGTGATGGTGGCTTGGAATAAAAATTTTGAAGTTTCTGTTTTTCATGCCCAGGTATAATTAAAATACATTGAAATTATTTGTTTTATAAATGTCTTAAAAACTCTATAAAATCACTTGTTTTGGTAGGAGTGGATGCAGATTTGAAGAGTTTCATTTGCTCAGAACTTTGCAGATCACTTTGCAGATCACGGCAAGGTAAGTTCCCAGTGCCTTTTTCCTGAATGGTGGCAAGAGTGGAGCAGACAACAGCTCCTGGTGAACCCCAAGGGCGGGCGGTGGTGGCAGAAAAGAAATCTACTTCTATTTATGGAGAGCCGGTAACAGGAAGTGTTTCCAGGTACGGATACAAAACTAGCTCTACCCTGCTTTCAAGTGGTTAACATGTATCCTAGGGAGATGATCATTTTATCTCTGGCTGGAATGGTGTGAAAAGTTTATAGAATTAAACCCCCTACGATGGTAGTATTTTCTATAGAGTATGTGAAAAAATATTTGTAAAGTTAAGTGAATAACTCTATAGCCAGGGCATAATATGAATTTGATATTGGAAACAAAATTAATTAGTGTAACGTGGGACCCAAATGTCACATTTATTACACAACATAAAACATTTTCCTTTGGTATAAATGACATTTAGAGAATGTTTATGATGGTTCATTGGAGGCACATTAAGAAACACCTTTGGCCAAGATGCTGCAGAGTAGCTGGAAGCTCCATCCACTTGCTCCCAGCCCTGCACCGGCTTGCAGCTAAACTACAGAGCAATGGACTTAAAAATCCAGCTGAGTGTGAGTGAGTATGTATGTGGGTGAGTGTGTGGGCATGGTGTGAAAGTGTGGCCCTGACTCTCCTGGCGGAGCACCCAGCCGGTGCCTCTGGCTGTGCAGATTGGGGGCAAGAGCCATTTTGAGGAATTTTAAAATACCCGACCCAGGAAGAAGTCTCCAGGGAGCCCATTCCTGGGCACCCACACTTGTCCCAGTGCTTTCCGCCCCGGGAGGGCTGCACGCCCTAATGCTGCCCGTCTGGTGCCTCTGGATCTGGGGACTGCAGTACTTACTGGGGAGGGACCTGTCACCTCCCTGACCCGGGGCACCAAGGCAGAGTCTGACTGAGGAGATAGTGGTGGCTCAGCAGCAGGAGCCTAGGCTGACTCACTGGAGGGAAGCAGTGTTAGCATCCCCAGCCACAGCCCCGTGTTGTGATGTAGCAGCAGAACTAGAGGCCCTCTCCTGGCAGAGGAGGTCGTGGTGGGGGCTGAGCCCTGCAGTCAGCTGGATGGGGGAGCTCCCCGCCATAAACAGGCTCTGTGCCTCCTGGGGAGACAAAACTGCTGGAGGCAAATCAAACATTTCTTTTTCTCCCTTAAAGAGGGAAAGCACATATTTTATGTGTGTGGCTGCCCACCTTGGGCCTCAGTGAAGGGAGGGTGGTGCCGTCTGGACTTGCACAAGGAGAGTCTGGAATGGGAGGCACTGGAGAGAGTTTTGTGGGAGCAGCTGTAGGATTTGGGGGCCCTGATATACCACAACAATCATCTTCCTTGAGAAGAGCTACCCTGCCCCCAGGGGAAAGTCTATCACTTTATCCTGTGAAATATGACTTCCCCCACCCTCTGTAAACCTGTTCGATCCACATCATTTTATTCCCCTCTGTTGTCAGTTTTGCTCTATCTTTTTCTGTTTTGTTTTGTTGTTTTTTTTTTTCTTTTTTTCCCTGCCTTCTCTCCCATCCTGCATCTTAACCCTTGCTGAGGAGACCGCAACATAAACAGACTCAGGGGTCATTATAGACTGGCCGTAGGATGCAGCCAATCCACATACTATCCTGGGAAACAGACTGGTGCACCCCCCACCCCATGGGAGAACCACAGAAACACCCTCCCGGTGTCCGGCAGACCCAAAATCTGGGCTCAAGAACCCTAACAGGGGCCCTGCCCAGAAAGCACAGGGAGATAATTGCAAAGGGCTCGGACTGGTGGCTCAGAGGAAGGAGAACACACCCACAATCTTCTCTGAAGTCTGAAAGGCATCTGCCACAGGAGATCCAGGAATTGCAGGCTCTTTTTTCCACCAGAAGCCCTCCCAGAAATAGACCAGTCTGTGGCTCAGCTAAGATTGCTAGCAGGCCAGCAAGCAGGCACTGGCAGAGGTGGATCCTGTGGCAGCTTGGGACAATTGCTGACATGCCCCTGGACCCAGTGCTGATGAAAGCCAGCTTTGCAAAGCAATGTGGCTCAAACTGGGAGCAGCCAAGCCCAAGGAAATCAGCGACAAATGTGGATCTCCCGTAACTTTGAAAAAGTGGCCATGGGCCAGACGTGGTAGCACCAAACATTGGCTCATACCAGACCCAGACATCAGAGTGGTGCCCAAGGGACAAACCAGAAGGCAAGATCTAAACTGTGCTGAAACAAATCCACTTGTTTTCTTTCATTGTCTTAACTATTTTTTCTTTCTCATAGCCATTTTATTTGTATTTTTTATCTATTTTTCTTTTATTTTTGATTCTCTAATTTTTATTTCATAGCTCCTATTCTACTCTTCTCTCACAGTCCTCAACTGTTCCCTTCTTCTCTCCATTGATTATTTTCGTTGCCTTTACTGTGTTCCTTTTCCCCATTCTCCTCTTTCATACCATTACGAGTAGCAGCTCTCTTCCCTTTTCTCCTTTCATAATCACTTTTCTTTCCTTTGGTCTTTTCATATTATTTTTCCCTCTCCCATTTTCCTACTATTCCATTTCTCTTTTAACTTTCATTATTCTTTGTTCTCTTGTTTTTGATATTGATGTGGTGGGTGGGGGGGTTGCTTGTTTTGGTGCTGTTTTGTTATTTTGCTTTGTTCAACCAGTGCGTATACTATAGCATAAACATGTGGTGGGAACTGAAAGCCAGGCAGATGGAGGGGGGCTCCCACCAACAAATGGGCCAGTAATACTCAGGACCCAAATACAACAGGAAAGTCTAAGTAACTCCCACAAAGCTCATCCCTAGAGTACCCAGATCAGGAGCTCAAGAAGTCTGTACCCCTGGGTCCACAGGACTCATAACACACAAGTTCACTCCACAACACAGAGAGTCAGAGCAAATCAATCTAATACATAGACACAAACACAAACAGAAAACTAAAATGGGGGAATATAGAAACAACCTCCAAATGAAAGAAAAGAAAGAATATCCAGAAAAAGAGCTAAGCGAAATTGAGGCAAGCAACTTATCAGATATAGAGTTCAAACTAATGGTTATAAGGATGCCCAAGAAACTTAGTGAGAGCTACAAGGAACTTTGTGGGACCTACATTGGCATAAAAAAAGAACACAGAAACCTTGAACAAGAACCACTTGGAAATGAAAAATGTAATATCTGAAATGAAGAAAACGCAGAAAAAAATTAAGAGCAAGGCAGGCAAAGGAGAGGATCAAAACAGCGATTTGGAAGACAAGGAGAAAAAAAAGTAAAACTCAAAAATAACAAGGATAGTCCAAGGGAGCTTTGGGACATCACAAAGCATAATAATATTCACATCATAGAGATACTAGAAGGAGAAGAAATGGAGCAAGGTATAGAAAACCTGTTTGAAAAAATAGTAACAGAAAATTTCCCTAACTTGGTGAGTGAGAAAAATCACACAAGTACAATAGGAACAGAGTGTCCCAATCAAGATCAACCCAAACAGGCCCACTCCAAGACACATTACAATCAAAATGGCAAGATTTAAAGAAAATAGAGAATCTTAAAGGCAGCAAGGGAGAAAAAGCTAGTAACATATAAGGGAGCTCTGATAAGGCTATCAGCTGATTTCTCAATAGAAATACTACAAGCCCTGTATTGACAAAAAATATCCCAAGTGATGAATAAGAAGGACCTGCACCCAAGACTACTCTATCCAGCAAGGCCCTCATTTAAAATGGAAAATACAATAAAGCATTTCTCAGACAAAAGAAGGCTAAAAGAGTACATCTCCACTAAGCCAGCAATGCAAGAGATGCTAAAGGGAGTGCTTTAAGAAGAAGAAGCAATGAAGAGAGAGAGAGACAGAAGAACACAGGTACAAAGGGAAACTATGGCAATGAATAAGCACCTATCAATAATAACCTTAAATATAAATGGATTAAATGCTCCAATCAAAAGACATAGGGTAGCTGAATGGTTAAGAAAACATGACTCACATATATGTGTCTACAAGGGACCCACCTCAGAACAAAAGATATACACAGGCTGAAAGTGAAGGGATGAAAAAATATTCCACAGAAATGCACCTGAAAAGAAAACTGGGGTAACGATACTTATATCAGACAAAATAGACTTCAAAATAAAGGCAATAACAAGAGACAAAGAAGGTAACTTCATAATACTTAAGGGAGTAGTCCAATAAGAATATATAACTCTTGTACACATATATATACCCAATGTAGGTGCACCTAAATATATAAATTATGGAGGACTTTAAGGAAGAGATAGACAGTAATATAGTCATAGGGGATTTGAAAACTCCACTGTCAGCAATGGATAGATCTTCCAAACAAAATATCAAAAAAATATTGCAGAATTGAATGACACTCTAGATCAAGTGGACTTAATTGACATTTATAGAACATTTCACCCCAAAGAAGCAAAATATACATTCTTTGCAAACACACATGGATCATTTTCAAAGATAGACCATGTGGTGGGACAGAAAACAAGCCTTAACAACTCAAGAAAATTGAAATCACATCAAGCACCTCCTCAGATCACAATGGCTTGAAACTAGAAACCATCCTTAAGGAAAAAATTCAAAAACATTCAAATACATGGAAGATGAATAATAGATTATTAAATAATGAATGGGTTAACAATAAGATCAAGGAAGAAATCAAAAAGTATCTGCAAACAAATGATATGAACACACACCTATGGGACAGAGTAAAGGAAGTAATGGCAGGGAAGTTCATAGCAATACAGGTGAACCTAAAGAAGATATAGAAATCTCAAATAAACTACCTAACCCTACATCTACCAGAACAGGAGGAACAACAACAAAGCTCAGAGCAAGTAGAAAGAAATAAGATCAGAGTAGAATTAAATGACATAGAAATTAAAAACACAATTCAAAGGATCAACGAATCCAGGAGCTGCTTCTTTGAAAAGATAAACAAAATTGACAAACCATTAACCAGACTCATCAAGAAAAACAGAGGACCCAAATAAATAAAATCAGAAATGAAAGAGGAGAGGTAACAACCATAGAAATACAAAGGATTGTAAGAAATCACTATGAACAAATATATGCCAAGAAATTGGACAACTTGTTGAAATGGAAAAAATTCTAGAAATATACAATCCACCAAAACTGAATCAGGAAGAAACAGAAAACCTTAATAGACTGATAACAACTAGTGAAATTAAAGCAGTAAACAAAAAACTACCAACGTACAAAAGCCCTGAACCAGATGGCTTCAAAAGTGAATTTTACCAAGCATTCAAAGAAGCACTAATGCCAATCTTTCACAAACTATTCCAAAAAAATTCAGGAACAGGGAAGACTCTCAAACTCTTTTTATGAGGCCAGTATTAGTCTAGTCCCAAAACCAGGTAAAGATACAGCAAAGAAAGAAAGTTATAGGCCAATATATCTGATGTACAAGGATGCTAAAATTCTCAACAACATACTACCAAACTGGATCCAACAATACATTAAAAAGATCATATACCATGATAAGTGGGATTTATCCTAGGGATGCAAGGATGGTGCAATATTCACAAATCAATAAATGTGATACATCACATGAACAAAATGAAAGACAAAAATCACATGATCATATCAATAGATGCAGAAAAATTCTTTGATAAAATCCAGAACCCATTTATGATAAAAACACTCAGCAAAGTGGAAATAGAAGGAGCTCAACATAATAAAGGCCATATACAGTGGGCAAAAACTAAGTTATTTCCTTAAGATCAAGAACAAGACAAGGGTGTCTGTTCTCACCACTCTTATTCAACATAGTACTGGAAGTTCTGGCCACAGCAATCAGAAAAAAAAGAATAAATAAAAGACATCCAAATTGGAAAAGAGGCAATAAAACTTATTATTTGCAGGTGACATAATGGCCTACCTGGAAAACCCTATAGGCTCCACTAAAAAAACTACTCAACCTAGTAAGTGAATTCAGCAAAGTAGCAGGATATAAACTTAATATTCAGAAATGGATGGCCTTTTTGTACACCAACCATAAACTATCAGAAAGAGAAATGAAGAAAACATCCCATTCACTAGAGCAACAACAACAACAACAACAACAACAAAATGTAAAGTACCTAGGAGTAAACTTAACCAAGTAACCAAGAAGCTCAAAGACCTGTACTCAGAAAACTACATGATGCTGAAGAAAGAAGATAGGGAAGACACAAATAAATGGAAGCATATGCCATGTTCATGGATTGGAAGAATTGACATCATTAAAATGTCCATATTACCCTAAATAATTTATAGATTTAACACAATCCCTATTAAAGTACCAATGGCACATTTCAAAGGTATAGAACAAACATTTAAAAAATTTATATGGAACCATAAACAACCCCCAATAGCCTCAGCAACTCTAAGAAAGAAGAACAAAGTAGGAAGAATCACAATACCTTATATCAAACTATATTACAAGGCCACTGTCATCAAAACAGTCTGGTACTGCTATAAGAAGAGACACATAGATGAACGGAACAAAATAGAGAGCTCAGAAATAAACCCAAGTCTCCATGGTCAATTAATATTTGACAAAGGGAGCAGGAGAATAAAATGAAGTAAAAATAGCCTCTAGAATAAATGGTGTTGGAAGATCTGGACAGATACATACAAAAAAATGAAACTAGACCACCAACTTACATCATACACCAAAATAAACTCAAGATAGACAAGACTTATAAAATATAAGTCATGATACCATAAAAGTCCTAGAGGAAAACATAGGCAATAAAATTTCAGATGTCCCATGTAGCAATAGTTTTGATGATATATTTCCAAGGCAAGGGAAATAAAGGGAAAAATATACAAATGGGACTACATCAAATTAAAAAGCTTCATGACTAAAGATACCATCATCAAAATGAAAAGGGAACCAAATGTATGGGAGAACATATTTGTCAATGATACATTGGACAAGGGTTTAATATCCAAAATATATAAAGAACTCACACAATTCAACACCAGGAAGATAAAGCAATTAAAAAATAGGAAGAAGGCGGCCCAGGTGGGTGTGGCTCAGTGGATTGAGTGCTGGCCTCTGAACCAAAGGGTCACTGGTTCGATTCCCAGTCAGGGCACATACCTGGGTTGCAGGCCAGGACCCCAGCTGGCGGTGCACAAGAGGCAACCATACATTTATGTTTCTCTCCCTCTCTTTCTTCCACCCTTCCCCTCTGTCTAAAAATAAATAAATAGAAAGTAGGGAGAAGATGTGAACAGATACCTCTCCAAGGAGGACATACAGATGAGCTACAGAGGGCCCACAGACATATGAAAACATACCCAACACCACTAGCCATCAGATAGATGCAAATTAAAACCATAAAACTATAATGAGATATCGCCTTATTCGTGTCAGTATAATTATCATCAATAAATCAACAAACAACAAGTGCTGGCAGGGATGTGGAGAAAAGGGAACCCTAGTGCACTGTTGATGGGAATGCACTGTTGACTGGTGCAGCCTCTGTAGAACACAGTATGGCATTTCCTCAAAAAACAAAAAATGGAATTGCCTCATGACCCAGCGATTCCACTGCTCAGAATATACCCTAAAAATCCTGAAAGACCAATTCAAAAAAATTTACACACCCTGATGTTTATAGCAGTGCTATCTACAATAGCCAAGTGTTGGAAGCAGCCTAAGTGCCCATCAGTAGATGAATGGATTAAAACACTGTGATTTATCTACACAATGGAATACTAGAAAGAAAGAAGGAGCTCCTACCCTTTGCAACAGCATGAATGGAACTGGAGAGCACTATGCTAAGTGAAATAAGCCAGTTGGTGAAAGACAAATACCATATATCACTTACAAGAGGAATCTAATGAACAAAATAAACTAACGAGCAAAACAGAACCAGAGACATGGCAACAGGAAACAGACTGACAGCTACCAGAGGAAGGACGGTCCGGGGAGGGGTGGAAAGAAGGGGAAGGGGGTTGTCACAGGACGTGTATGAATGACCCATGGACGTGGACAACGGGGTGGGGATGGACTGTGGGAATGGGGGTTGGGCTGGGTGGAGGAGCCCAAAAGGGAAAAATTGGGACAACTGTAATAGAATAAAAAGAATAAAATAAAGACATTTAAAAGAATGTTTATGATGGAGCTGTGAAAAATAAAATATATAAAATATCTAATCCAACCAGTAGCAAATATTGTATGCATGGAGGAAAAAAAAGGGCAGAATGACAATTACAGTTAATAAAGCAAATTTATAACTTTTTTATCATTTAATAATATGATGTAAAATGATACAACATTATTTTCTGGAAGAGGAAAAGAAATAATAAATTTGAATTTAATACAAAGCACGATCAAGCATGTAGTGTTACAATTAATAACTTTGTATATTTTTGTACATACTATATTTTCCTCATTTCATAACTCTATATTGATCATTATAGTAAGGGAGATTTCATTGTTATATCCCTCTGTGCATATGAGAGTGGTATAAAAGTAGACATTCAACCTGAAACTACTGGAAGTGAGGCCAAGAGGACACCTCGTATGGCTCAGAACACTTGATTATAGAAAAATTAATGGCCAGTCACATCTGAGGTGATCTGTGTTCTGGTTCCTGTGAATGACCATGTTCAAATAATTGAAAGACATATCTGAAGAAAGACTTGCATTAGAGTTATTCAAAGAACTAGTAAAATTCCACGATGAGAAAACAAATTCCTTTAATTAAAATAAAAAGGCTTAGATATTAATAGATTTTTTGCCAGTCCTGGCCCAGTGGCTCAGTTGGTTGGAGTGTCATCCTGGCCACCAAAATTTGTTGGTTTGATTCCCAGTCAGGGCACATACCTAGGTGTGGGTTCTATCCCCAACTGGGGTGTGTACAGGAGGCAACTGATCAATGTTTCTCCCTCACATTGATGTTTCTCTCTTTGTCTCCCTTCCTCTCTCTCTCTAAAATCAATAAAAGCCTATCCTCAAGTGAGGATTAAAAAGAGTTCCTTGTCAAAGAATATCTATAGATACATAGGAAACAAATATATATATATATATATATATATATATATATTTCAATAATGGGAAACTACTGGAAAACAAAGTGCATCATGCATTAGGAGAAGCTAATTAAATCATCAAACCAATACCTTACCCATTTATTAGAATGGCTTAAACCCAAAACTGACAACACCAGATGCACAGTGTTGGTGGTGGCACAAGGACTGGTAGTCTGGACCGCACCTGGAGTGGTTAAGGGTCTGGGAGGGGAGCCCATGGGTAAAGCAAGGGAGAAGGGCTTTTTATTGTTTGAGCTGCTTTGAGTTTTTCTGAGCAGGAAGCAGAGGTTGAACAAAACTTGAGCTGGAATCTGATAGACCAGAGAGTGCCTAAGAATCCGGATGAGGCAGCACAGAGAGAAACACAGAGAGAGAGAGCAGCAGAAGAAACTGGCTAGGCTAGTGCTTCTGTCCTATAGGTGGCCAGCCCTTCCCAACCCCCAGCACATAGTCTGCAGGGGAATCCGTGGGCTGTGCATGTTCCTGTGCATGTTTGTGTCTGTGTATGCACCGAGGGCCTTCTCAGAGTCCAGACCCCCCAGCTGCAGGCCGCCCAGCTCAGGCCGTCACCAAGGAAGGGCCGGAAGCTGAGCAAGAATGTGGAAAGCAGCCAACCTCTCCTGAAGTGGTGTCCCCAGATTCTCACCGAAAGTAAGGGGTTGGCTCATTGCACCCAGCACCCTGGAAACTTCCCACACCCACGGGCACCCATCTGGCCCTCAGCTGTCTGTCTGCTGCACCCCTGCCAGGTGGGTAGTTTGCCTGAATCAGGCTGTGCTCAGAACCTAGAATGGGCACCTGGCAGTGAATTGCAGCCTAGCCTGGAGGCAGAGATCTGGCCCAACAGTCAGGCAAAGTGCAGGTTCTCCCTTTCTGGGAGTCCCTAGTGAGAAAAAGCACCAAGCAGCAGGTCCCTCAGGCCCAGACCAAGCTGGAGCCAGTACTGGGGACCCCTACTGCTGAGGCCCACCACTGGGAAGGAGAAGCAGCTTTGGGGCCTACACAGCAGGGGCCTCTGAGTAGAGCTTTCCAAGGGCAGAGGCCATAGTGGGTGTTCAGGCTGGGCATTCCCCCTGGCCTGGGGGTCAGCTGCTGGGACACCCACCATCTCTTTAACCTGAGTCTGGTAGGCCAGGGGAAGCAAGAGAACCAGTTGAATCCAGGGCCCCCCTCACACAAGCTAGGGCAGTGAGGGCCTGTGGGGACATGGGGCTGTCTCTGCCCCACATTAATGCCTGACAAAAGCCTTGTGTTTCTGCCTGTGTTATGAGCTGGGGTGCAGGTGGGGATTCAGTATAGCCAGGGGCCCCTCCTGACTTCTTCAAGCACAGCTCCAGGGCCTCTCTGTGGGGAAGGATGGGCCCTGAGAGACTGTGTCCCCCATTGAAACTGCCCCTGAGACCTGATCCCTGTGTAGGTATAGATCCCAGGGTTCTACACACTGTGTACTTCAGGTCAGGGGACGGCATCCTCTGGAAAACTGCTGCCCTGCCCCTGGGACGGGGTAAGGACTGTGACCTCTGCCAGATGCAGCATTTCATGTGTCTTGTGTGTGTTCCAGGGTGATGTCTGTGAGGACGGTATGCGTCTGATACAGGGTGGAGGGGCCCAGGCTCCCTCTCCACTGGGCCCTGCTATTCTCCCACCTGCGGGGAATTCTGCCCCTGCCACCAGTCCTCTCCACTGAGGCAGAATGGCAGCCTCCTGTTTGGACATCTGGTAAGGTAGCAGCACCAGGAAATGTCTGAGGGTAGAGGAGCACCTACCTCCACTGCAGGAAGAAAATCAGAGACTTTGACGACAGGTTCTGGTTTTACCAATTGACAGCGAGTGTGCCATGTCCCTAGGCCTGCAGGAGGAAAAGGGGGTTGCCACATCCTGTTTGTAGAGTGACCTCCAGGCAGGCTTCCTAGGGAAGGGTACCTTCTGCACTCTAGGGTCCCCAGCCATCCAACACCAAGGATCACTCTGCTCTTCCCATCCACCACTGTCTCAGAGCAGGAGCAGGCTGGGCCTCCCAGACCCCTCTGACCTATGGCTCTCTCATACCCTGTGTACTCTTTCTGGATAGACTGGGGGCAGAGAACCTGGTACCCTATTTTTGATGGCAGATCAGGTGTTGGCAGTGGGGCTGGTTTAAGGCTCCCCACACTAGCACCTTGGGGGAGGTATATGAGCTGGCTGGGCCGCCATGGGCTCCATCATTCCTGTTTTCTTCAACTGGGAGGAAATTAGGGATCTTTTAGGGTGCTGGAGCTGGTAATTAACACGATCTGTAGTTAGAATTTCAACAAAAATTAGCCAGGATTAAAAATCTTTTGAATGATTTCATTTAAAAATTTTAAATAGTATTAAATACAATTTATCAGGTTTTTAAAAATATATTTTATTGATTATGCTATTACAGTTGTCCCATTTTTTTCTCCCTTTTATGACCCCTCTGCCCTGCAGACTCCCTCCCTTCAGTATCCTTCCCCCTTAGTTCATGTCCATGGTTCATACATATAAGATCTTTGGCTTCTCCATTTCCCATACTATTCTTAACCTCCCCCTGTCTGTTTTGTACCTACCATTTATGCTTCTTATTCCCTGTGCATTTTCCCCCATTCTCCCCGATCCTCCTCCCTGCTGATAACCCTCCATGTGATCTCCATTTCTGTGATTCTGTTCCTCTTCTACTTGTTTGCTTAGTTTGTTTTTTGTTTGTTTGTTTTAGGTTCAATTGTTGATAGTTGTGGGTGTGTTATCATTTTACTGTTCACAATTTTGATCTTCTTCTTTGTCTTAGATAAGTCCCTTTATCATTTCATATATAAGGGCTTGGTGATGATGAACACCTTTAACTTGACCTTATATAGGAAGTACTTTATCTGCCCTTCCATTCTAAATGATAGCTTTGCTGGATAGAGTAATCTTGAATGTAGGTCCTTTCCTTTCATGACTTCAAATACTTCTTTCCAGCCCCTTCTTGCCTGCAAGGTTTCTTTTGAAAAATCAGCTTGATAGTCTTATGGGAACTTCTTTGTAGGCAACTGTCTCCTTTTCTCTTGCTGCTTTTAAGATTCTCTCCTTATCTTTAATCTTGAGTAATGTAATTATGATGTACCTTGGTGTGTGCTTCCTTGAGTCCAACTTCTTTGAAACTCTCTGAGCTTCCTGGACTTCCTGGGAGTATATTTCCTTTGCCAGATTGGGGAAGTTCTCCTTCATTATTTTTTCAAATAAATTTTCAATTTCTTGCTCTTCCTCTTCTCCTTCTGGCACCCCTATAATTTGGATGTTGGAATGTTTAAAGTTCTCCTGGAGGTTCCTGAGCCTCTCCTCATTTTTTAAAATTCTTGTTTCCTCATTCTATTCTGGTTGAATGTTTATATATTCCTTTGTTCCAAATCAATGATTTGAGCCTGGTTTCCTTCCCTTCACTGTTGGTTACCTGTATATTTTCCTTTATTTCACTTTTCATAGCCTTCACTTCTTCCTCTATTTTGAGACCATACTCAACCATTTATGTGAGCATCCTGATTACCAGTGTTTTGAACTGTGCATCTGATAGATTGTCTATTTCTTCATCGCTTAGTTGTAATTTTGGAGCTTTGATCTGTTCTTTCATTTGGGCCATATTTTTTGTCTCAGCATGCCTGTTATATAGTAAGGGGCAGAGTCTTAGGTATTTGCCAGAGCAGGGCAACCCACTTTACTGTATTGTGATGCTGTATGTGTGGGAGGGGTCCAAGAGGGAACAATGTCACTTGCTCGGCTCTTGGCCAGCTTTCAGTCACTTCCTCCACTACCCACAAGCGAATTGGGCCCTTCTGGTGCTGACTCCTGGGTGGGGGACAGGGCGGGTTGTATACATTCTAGGACCCTGTGGGTCTCTCCAATGAACTCTCCTGTGAGGCTTGGAGTTTCTCCTGCCACCACAACCCCCACTGGTTTTTACAGTCAGACATTTTGAGGCTTTATTTCTCTGTGCTGGAACCCTGGGTTGTGCAGTCAGTCTGGCTCCCCAGTTGTGCCTCCTGGTTTATCCACATGCAAATGTGGGACCACCCAGTCTTCCAGCCACCACCTTGCCACTAGTCCGCTCTACCCAAGCTGCCCATCTCTGCCCCTCCTACCGGTCTGGCTGAATGTTTCTTAACTCCTTGGTTGTCAGACTTCCATACAGTTTGATACAGTTCGATTTTCTGTCACTTCTGGTATTTTTTGTTTTGAAATTTGTTGTTATCCTTCTTTTGGTTGTCTGAGTAGGCAAACAGATGCCTCCATCTTGGCTGGAATTTATTAGGTTTGGAATTAAACCCATGTAACAGGTCTTGGCTACTACACCTCATTTCATTGGCACTGGAGACCAAGGGACACCCAGGGCACAATCCTCCTGTGGGAAAAGAAACCTGGAAATGCAAAGGGAGTAGGCAGGCCTCTCTGAGTGTTCAGCTGGCAGCAGCAGCCAGAGCCCTTGGCTACCAAGGGCTCCAGATGGCCCAGGACTGGCTGTGGCACAGGGTCTGGGGACATTGGATTGAGCCTATGGTCTCCACTGCATCTCCCTGCTCCCTGTGCACAGACTGTCTGCCAACCACTGCAGGGCAGGAGCAGCATCCGTGTCTGTACCACGCAGCCTGTTTACAGCCATGCCTGTGCCCAACTCAGAGCACTGCCCTCCTCCTCCAGAGTCGAGGTCCTGCCCCAAGTGTTTCTGCATCTTGACTTCCTGAATGGAGAATGTGGGCTCAGTGCCCAGAGCCCTCTGACTTTTTAAAAAAATAATAATCCTCGCTGGAGGATATTTTTATTGCTTTTTAGAGAGGAAGAGAGAGAGAAACATTGACTGGCTGCCTCCTGTACGTGTCCCGACCTGGGATGAAACCTGCAACCTAGCTATGTGTCCTGACTAGGGGCTGAACCTGCAACCTTTTTGGTGTACCAGATGATGCTGCTATCAAGTAAGGCACCCAGCCAGGGCCCCCTCTTACTTTTGACTGTCACCCAGATTCTACAGGAAGGTAGGCCCATGTCCGGTTCTTAGTTGCTGTATACACCTGGGTCCAAAAAGACCTGGGAGAGGGCCTGGAATCTGACTCTAAGTCTGGGCAGTAAGGGAAGGGGGGGAATGGAGTAGGGAAACTGAGGCAGAGGATGGGGTTGAATTTTGGAGGACCACCCCTGTCTTCCCGTGGTGAATCTAGGACCAATTAGCCTGAGGTACTTCTTAGACCTCATTTGCATAATTAAATTATGGGATGTTTCTTTTCCCATTCTGTATGCATTTTACCAGCCACAATTTACTTTTTTGAACAATAACATTTTTAATATTTTTAAAGCAAGAAAGATGTTTTGTTTAAAATTCATGTCAGTAGTTGCTAATTGGATAAATTCTAAAGACTTATATTCAAGTGCTTGAAGAATTAGTGTATAGAAATTCAATCACTAAAAATCTTTGCTCAGATATCCCTGGGGCTCATTGAAGATGAAATGACATATAAACCAATAGTGGCACTTAACACCCAATCACTTTCAAGACAGGCTAAGATATATGGGGATCTGTCCAGAAAGTATCCATCCATATAATACGAAAAATAGAGACATTTACTGAAGAAGATATGAGATAAAAGAAACCTTGTACATAGACATTAGCACCTCAGTCCCCTTCAAAGCAGGCACCTTGGGACCTCACACAGTTCTCCCAATCACTATCAGCTGCCCCATCATATTTTCCTGAATGTCATCAACAGTCTGAAATCTCTTCCCTTTCAAAGGTGATTTTAGTTTGGGGAAAAGCCAGAGTTTAGTTTTGTCTCAGCGTGATAAACCTGGCCTATAGTGGGGCTGAGTCACTTAGGTGATTTGATGTTTTACAAAAAAACTCTGCATGAGATGCGATGCGTGAGCTGGCGTGATGTCATAAAAAAGCTGCCAGTCACCAGTTGCCCATAGCTGTGGCCATTTCCATTGTATCGCATCTCTCAACCGAGGAAGAACATTGAGATAGTACTTCTTGTTACTTTGTTTGGCCTGGAGGGGTGTACTCATGATGGACAACATTTTCCAATCAAAAACACAGTTAACATGGTCTTGATCTCCCTGTGACTTTGCCACACTTTCTTCAGGTGTGGAGAACCAGGTGACTTCCGTTGGGATGACTGGGCCTTCATTTCCAAACAAGAGCCGTAGACCCACAATTTGTCTCCAATTACGACCTGCCTGAGGAAATCTGGTTCATCAGTAGTGGTTTGAATCAAGTCATTAGCAAGTGCAGCACATTGTTCCTTCTGCTCTGATAGCAGAAACCACGGAGTGGATTTTGCCACAACACATTTCATGCCAAGATCCTGTGTCAGAATCTCAGACATAGTAGTTTTTGGAATCCCCAGATCAGCTTCTAGTTCTCGCACTGTCAGTCACCAATCTTTGTTGATTACATCCCATACATGTTCAACATTCTCAGGCATTCTGCTCTTTGCAGGCCTTCTAGAATGTAGATCACTTTCAGCAGATTCTTGACCACCTTTGAAGTGCTTGTGCCACACTTTTATTTGCACTGCATTCATTGCATCATCCCCAAAAGCTTTCTGAATCATCCAAATAGTTTCCACAGATGAATGTTCCACCTTAATGCAAAATTTGATGCAGATTCATTGTTCTACTCACTCAGTCATTTTAAATGCCACAGCCACACAGTACACATGCTCACTCAACAGTGTCTACTGCACCCACTGACCAGTACAGTGAAGTCATCATTGTTCATGCATGTGCCATCCAGTCCACTTTCCTTGGCTGCAGGTTACATCAATGTCACACAAACCATTCTGGTTACATTAACAATGGCTGAACCTTTTCCAGACAGACCTCAGTATAGCTGTGAAGACAGCAACGAATCCACAAGTGGGTTCACTGACACCCAAAAAATAGCATTAAAAAAAGATCTCATACAGTGTGATGGCATTTTATACCAACCTCTGGAGGAGGTAGTAATATAGTGTTAGAATTCAAAATACAAGGTCATCACTAACTGTGGACTATTCTAAAGCATGTATGTAAATTGTTAAAAATGTAATATAGCGAAGATATTAGAATTCATATAATCTAAGAATTTAAAAGAGCAAAGTATGAATAGTTAGTGAATTTATTCAAATAAAGGAAGCTTAAGTGATAGAGAACTGAAACTACTAGAAAGATACAGGAACTATCTATATACAACAGAAAATGAATATAAATTAGCCAACACTATATCGAACATTTCCAGCTAAGGATTCATACAAATACATATTCACTTTTTTCTTTTATATATACATAGCATGATAATTCTGGCAAAATAAAGCCAGAGATATTAAAAATATTCTCAAATTTTGCAGATGGTATGGAATAAGTTTTAACAACAACATTCTACATGAATGGAAACTCCTGATTTAATTCCATAGTTTTACGTGCCAGAAGCATGGTTGGTTTTAAGTTTTCAAAACTGATATCAGTATTATACACATTGGCTTATTAATAATTAAGGTATTTTTGTACCTAAGTGTGGGTAAAAACTGTTAGCATTGATTATTTGTTATGATGTTTTAAATTTTCAAAGTCTTTTTAACCTAAGAAAATAGCTGTACACCTTTGAGTGTGTTATTATAAAATACAATCTTTAAAAAAAGCAATAATAACAGGTCTTTGTGGCTTCTAGTAATAAGTTTTCTTATTATTTTCACATAGCATAAAGCATATTCTTATATAGGATTGCATTAGGGTCCAGTAGTTTTTAAACAGTGTCACCAGATAACCATAGAAACCCCAATGCAGCAAAGGTGAACAGTCTTCAGAGGCCACTCACCCCAGTGAAGTTGAAGCTACTCCTTTCCAATAATTTTCTACTTCAACATAAAGCAGATTATTATAGTTTTGTTGGTGTTTTCATTATGCAGCTTTTTAAAAGCCACATAACTGTGATTTCTTCCACAGTTCACAGTCCTTTGATTGGACAGTTTTTGGAAATCAAACTGTTCAGGGATGTTCCAAATAACCAAATGCTCTGTAGTAGATGAAATCTCTCAATGCAACTGTAATAAATAAACATCCATGTCCTCAGCTATATTATCAGTATATCCTGGAACCAAAGTAACATGGTTTTCTTGTTCCCACAACCCACTAAATTATTGTTTTAAAAATTTGAATATTTTCATTATTTACAATTTCTGCTTTGATTTGTAATTCTGACCACCACATTTTTATGACTGCTTGAAGTCTGTTTAAACAAACTATTACATATTCTTCAAATATGCATTTAACTATTGACTACTAGAGACAACAAGACTACACAGCAGGCAAGAGAGCTGTATTGTTTTTCCTCCTGTGAACTACTGCTGAGTGCAAGAAGGCCACCCACCACCACTCCACCGTCTTCTGTCCTCACCAAATAAGCTACAAGTTCACTTACACTCCTCTTTTCCCAGACAGCAAAAGCTATATTCAATCTCAAATTCCTGCAGAACAAAACTTGTACCATTGTTTTAAGGTTCTGAGACCCTCCGGGGGTAGGCGGGGAAGGGGGGCAGCAAAACACAGTATTTTGACGGTGGGCTTTCTGTTTGCAAAGAACCAGAACCACTGCTGTCAGCACGTGATTTTTCAGCAGGTGGCCTGAGCAAGCCAGTTTATTTTCTTTATCTGCCATGTCACTGTCCCAGCTTCTAGGGGACTGTTTCTTTTTATAACAAGGATTTGGAAGAGGAGGATAAACTTTCTTTCTGTGGTACATCACCATATGTAGTTTATCTGGGCTTGTCGCAGCATGTCCAACTGTTCTATTTCTGTAAGTAGCCAACTGTTGCGAGGATTTCTTAACCTCCTTCGTGCTCTTATTAGTGAAATTAAAGGTTCCTTTTCTAGGAAGATTAATGAAATGATCCTCAATATTATTACAAAAGTTTCATTTTTTTTTAACACTGTAAGTGTCAGATGTTGCAATCTCTTGAATACGAGTGTCCCAGCCCAGCCCCGGCACTGAGGAACTGCTCCTGGAAGCCCAGAGAATTCCTTGGCTCCTGAGCGAGTCCCACTCAGGACCATTCAAATGCACCTGTCTGCAATGTATTTTAATAGAAAAGTAAGCCAGTGATGTGTTTAGTTCCTTGTCCCCTGAAGACAAATGCAATGGGTGTGTTTAATTTCATTAAACTACAATGCAGCTGACAACAAAAAGTCATAAAATCAGCTTTACACAGCTTAAACACTGGCACTTGAAACAAATCATTATTGCATTAGCTGTTCTGCTGGTAAATCTAGAATCTAAGGAAAAATATATTATTGATGTTTTTATAGATATGTGTAAATGTACTGATAAAATAATGTAAAATCACCTGAAAACATGGCTGGGTCCTGGTAAAGATGTTCTGTCCTCTAAATAAGGCTTCATGTTGTCCCAGGTAGATTTTACATACTGACCCCTGTGCCAGGATGTAAAACCTGCATCTTTCCCAACCCTTAACCTGCATCTTTCAGGGCAAGAGACAGTAGAGTGTGTCCTTAAACAAACCTGCTGAGCATGGGTCACTTTTTCATTCTGGCCTGATCCTGCTCTTGAGGTGGAATATTTGGTGCATTCAGAGACTCATCTGAACTACAGGCCAGGTCATAGGAACCCCAGAGGCTGGTGCTTCTGAGCCCTGAGCATACCCAGCCCTGCCTCCGGCTCCTAAAGTAGGAAGAGGGCTTCATAAACATGCAGAACCAGCTTCGCCCTGCTCATCTCCAAACCCCTGCCCAGGAAAGCCAGAGAACCAGTGATCCGGAACACATGCTTTCTGAAACTGCAGTGAAGATTCTTCAAAATAAACCTGATTAGGAAATTCACCAGATTGGCGCTGCTTCTCAGTGCATAACACACTTCCAAGAGGGGTGTGAGACTTCAGTCTGCACCCCATCCGACCATCTGTCTCTTGGTTCGGAGATGCGCTGTGAGGAGACCTCAGTTGTATTGCTGAAGCCCCTGCAGAGTGGCAGCTCCTGGCTCCTCTCCAGCCTGTAGGTAGAGAAAGAACCCATTGGCCTGTGAAGGGACAAAGAGAAGGGGCTCAGTTTCCTTGCTGCCACTATCTCCATGCAGGCACCTTTTACTTCTAGGGCCTGTCTCCTTTCCAATGCCAACAGGCATTAACAGGAAGAAAAGACCTCCACAGGCTTGCACTGAGTCCCAGAACGAGGGATGCTGTCCCACAGGTGAAGGAGGAGAAGGGGTCCAAGGTGGGCTTCTTAGGGAATTCCCAGAAATGTCCCTGGGCCCTTCCGCACCCCTAAGGACTATCCCCTCACAACTACACCCTCCACCCCCAGCCACGTGCTCCAACACCCCCACTGGCACCATCTACTAGACTAGCCTGTACCCTCACGGCCCCCCCACCATTGGTGCCTGGAGTGCACCTGATGAGTGCCTCCTGCTGTGCCCTCTCTGCCTCTCTTCCAAGCCTTTAGCACCTAACACCCAGCGGGTCCACACCCCTGCGCTCACCCAGTGCCCCTGCAGGTGGAGCCAGCACCTCAGGACAGAGAGTGTCCACATGCCCTTATCCACCGCGCACCCCCCTCTCTGTGCCGTGGCACCACTGGCATCTGTGTCTAGGCCCCAACTCATCCACACGCCCCCCGCCCACCCCACCAAGCCGGCACTGCCATTGTACCAGCTTCTGAGGCCTTGGGCACAGGAGCTGCGCAGGTGGGCAGCCTGAGGGGCCCAGAGTGCAGACGAAGTGCTGGGTAAGGGTGTCTGAGCTTAAGAACCACTGACCTGAGCCTGGTGGAGATGACTGATGGTGAGTATGTGCAACTGCACGTGGAGGCCGCAGCAGAAGGCAAGCTCGAGGCAGGCCTCTCAATACAGCTATCCTGGCTACAGGACAGTGAGGTCAGAGTGCTTCCCAGGGACAGCAGCGGGGCATGGGGAGCTGCAGGGGAGCGCCCGTGTACCCATTCCTCGGCCTGCCCTGGAAGGGCGCTGGGCCAGGGCCTCCATGCGGGCTCCCTGCCTGGGCCACATGGACTTTTAGAAGCTGCACTTCCTGCTGATGAATGAGGAGGGCAAGCCCCCTGCCTTTGACCGATGCAGCGGTAGCCCGAGGCGATGAAAGGCGGAGGGTACAAGCGGTGAGCCGCCAAGGATGGCTCTCCAGGGCGCAGGGCAATTTAGCCCTGAGCATTTGCCTGGAGGACCTGCTTTAGCATCCCAGCCTAGCCCTTGCAGCCACCTGCCCTGGGGCTATGCTGCATTGACCCTGCCTTTCCTTCCACAATTTGGAAACTCTTATTATACATTCATTCCAGTTAATGAATGTTTCTCTTCATCAGCAGCAAAACAGTTATACAAAGTTCCTGAAAAATAAGACAGCTGCTGCCACCTCTGCCCTGCAGATCACCTACACCTCTTCACTGCGAATGCCCACTCAGCTGCAGGCGGGGACGGGGTGCCAGCTTGTCACAGAGTTCTGTAACTCCTGTTCTGTACTTGAGGCTGCCAAGAATCTGGACATGGGGTTGCCTAGAGCATTTCCTTTCCCTTTCCAGCAAGAAATTCAATCCACTAAGCAGACTTTAGTTAGTACAAACAAAACTTTGAGCAGATTTGGATTAAAGTAGGAGAAAAAGCGCTATGCAAACAAGCAATAAATAAGGAATCTGAGTAGAGTAGTCATTTGGACAGTGTGGAGGGAAAAGCCCTGGAGAGATTCAGAGGGTGACAAGGGTACCACCTCCACCCAAAATGCACCTGGCAGTCTAGGGGGCTCTCATAGTCCCACCTTAGGGAGCAGGCCCAGAGCCCTGGACAGGAAGGTCTCCACAGGGAGGCAGAAGTGACTGATTGTCAGGTTCATCTGTAGGCACTGACCTTAGACACACAAGTTTATTGTGATTAGTAATAATAGGCAACTTATTGTATAAAACAAGAGTTTAGCCATTTCTGTTCAAAGGGAGGAAAAGTTGGCAAGAGTAAACATTGACTTTGTTTTGCTAGGTGGATCCCATACTCATGGGGCGCCCAAGTACTGATTCATTAGGAGGACTTGCAGCTTTGATTTATTACAGGGAAAGGACAGGGCAAAATGTGCAAAGGCTCCATGGGAGACGACCTTGGGGATCAGGCATGGGCTCCCAAGGTCCCCTCCCAGGGGATCACTTAACTCCCCAACCCAGAGTTCTGGGACAGGTGAGAGGCTGCCAGCAGAGACCTGGTGCCCTGAGATTTTGTCAGGGGCCTGTGCTGTGGGCATCCCTGACCCAGCACAGAGCCAAATTCCAGACCCCAGAAGGAAAGCCCCGTGTTTAACACAGCCACATTGTTTGTACAAACCGTTTAGGCAGAGGGAGCCCCTCTTAACTAAAGGTGGTGGGAACCCTCTGGAAATCTAAGTTCCCAGATGCCAGCCTGGCCAGCTTCTGGGCAGGCCTTCCTGGGGAGGGGGCTGCTAACCTCCCTGCACCCCGGGTCTCATGTTTGGCCTGGTTGTTTTAAGAATGTTGGAATAGGAAGAGGTTAAAACTTATTTAAGCCATTTTATCTGTAAGATTTTATTTGCATTATCTGTGTGGAATCTAAAGGGGGTTAATTTTTCTCAGACAGCTGGGTTTCTCAGAACATAAAATTAATTACCGTAGTCATTTATGGAGCACTGTGTGCTGGTGTCTGTGGTAGACGCAGGAAATACAGCTGGAGCAGGACAAAGATTCAACTTTGAAGTCCCAACGTTGAGCTGAGGCAGGTTTTTCCTTCTAAGGGATATCATAAAGCCAGCTAGCCAGCTAGGTACTATGAAATAGGTGATGCACACACACCTCACTAGAGCAAGAAGGGGCATTTCTCCTACTGACATTTATTTAATAAACATTACTGAACACCTAAAAAGAGAAGAAAAGAAACCCCTATGCTCAACACTGTGGGCCCTTGGAACTTGTCTCATAAAATGCCCCAAGGTTTGGGCCTCTAATCACAGTGGGCATTTGGGGCTGAAACTGACCCGTCCAATAAGCATTAATGCCCTGATGGTATGACAAACTAACACCCTTATTATTTTTTTACAGCATCATATCAAATAAATTAACATTCTCATCTCAATCGACTCATTTGGCAAAAAGAAACCTACATGCTGTGAGTGAGAGAAGGTGGGAGAAGAGTTCAGGAGTCGTGGAAAGAGGCAGACAGAAGGGGCACTGGACAGTTTACTAAAACCTGAGCATCAGCACCATCGAATGCCCACTTACTAGGAATTCTGGATTATAATTTTCTGAAGTTGGGAATGAGAGTTGTTCCATACCCAATCAGGTACAGGAATTCTTAGCGTTTTTGTTCACAAATGCCTTTGAGAATACAATGATGATGATAAACGCGGCCCAGGAAAAAGGTATATATTTCTCACACACAAAATCCTGCTCTATGAGAACCTCTAGCTGTAATACTCAAGCTGGAAAACCTACTAGTCGCAATACACATGCTGTGTGATCCTCATCACTTGACTGCCAGGAAATGTTTTTTACATCTAACCTGGTTTCATTCTGTAGCTTAAGCCTCTCTCCACTGTTTCTGTCCTGTTTGCTTAAGAAAAGATTATTACAGACCTGCTTGTATAAGTTTTTTCATATGTTTGCAAAAAGTTATGAAATTTTATCATGATTATTCCTGAAATTGAAACTTTTCTGATCTTTCCTTACAGAGTGTGGCATAGACTGCTAGTTACTTTCCAGTATCCAGTTCTCCTTTTGCTGTCGTTACTAACCCGTATGATTATGTTTTTTGAGCCTCTCTTGCAGCTAGGTGTGGTCAAATAATATTTGAGCCAGTAATATGCAAGCACTGTGCTATGTGGATATTCTGAAAACTCTCCTTTTCTTATCCCACCCTGTTGTCTGGAACGAAGGTGCAGTAGCTGGAGGTCAATGGCCATCCTGAGCCCTGAGTTTGAGGTGTGATAGGCAAAACACTGTGTGTTGACCCTTCTATTAGAAATCAATTTCATGAGGAGAGGCACCTAGATTTTCTCGGTCAAACCCAGCATCTAAACACATGTGTGATGTATAGTAAGGGTTCAGGTATTGAATGGGTATTGAATGAATAAAATGAATGAGAAAATGAGTTTACTCCAGACTATGTAAAACACTGCTCATAAAGTCCTCCCAGAGGATATTCAGCCATCAGCAACCAATGCAAGGTCTCTGTTTCTATCAC